>BQNB010091097.1:0-22117 GCA_026074375.1 Tanacetum coccineum
AATAAATCCTTACTCATTTCCTCCCCTTTTGAGAATACACAACAATAAGCGAAACATCGTCTCAAATGTGGAAGCAAATTATCATAGCTTAACCTCAAAGAAGTTAAGATGCCATTTTCTTGCATCTCCGACATGAACTTGTCGTTTACAAGCCGCCACTCATTCACCTTTTCTTTTGTTAACATTAAACTACCCAAAGTCTTCACCGCTAAAGGTAAGCCTTTATATTTCTCAATTATCTCCCTTCCTACAAGCTCCACCTCCCTTATGTTTTCCCCCTCTCGTTCGTCTGGAAACGCAAGCATCTTGAATAGCGACCATGAATCCTCTTTAGATAAAACTGCCACATTATGCTGCAACTGAGGAATCTTAGCCATCAATTAGGCAGTATATTCCTTCCGTGTCGTAACCATTACGCTGCTACCTTTTACTCCATAACTTAATGCTTTACATAACTCGCTTCACTTTTCCATTTCCTTGTTTTCGATCCATACGTCATCCATTATTATGAAATATTTCTTTCCTCTTAACAAACTTTGAAGGTGTTTCTGCAAACCATCCAATGACATGTCATCCAACTTCACATTTTTTGGGCCACATACCGCTTTAATTATTTGTTTAATTATTCGTTTGACGTCAAACACAACAGAGACATACACCAAACACGTCATGCCCCATATAGCATAGACACGAACATCATCATCATCATCATCATCATCATCATGTGGGATGCCTATATCTTGGTTTTTCTGATGCCACCCATGCCCCATATAGCATAGACGCGATCATCATCATCATCATCATCATCATCATCATCATCATCATCATCATGATGTGGGATGCCTATATCTTGGTTACAAATCTTATCAACTATCATTTTCTTCTCTTCATCCCTTCCATAGATCTAGGACTTAAGTGAGCTAGTTTCCCTGTTTAAAATCTCACCACCAACTCCCGTAACATCTACACTAACATTACTGGGAGTCAACTGGAACTTGGATCTATTAGCATTAATGTCTTCCAACTTTTTTCGTATGTTCTTAACTTTATGAGCAATCTTAGTTTTGACGAAAAGCGGATTATGGTGGGTGGAAAAGAAGGTTCTTACCTTATGTTTGATACTGTGTAGGTTTTGTATCATAGCTTTAGTAGAGGCTTCGTCTAGAACATTTCCACCTCCAAAGAGTCAGATTTGAGAGTCTTGAGCCATTCTTCCACACCCTTTTGCGTCGTTTGCTTCATCTCAGCATCATAAAGTACACCTTGAATCTGTTTAAAAGTGTTCTTGAGAGCTGAAAGTATTGGAATAATTGATTTGCTTGCCTCCATTGACTAACACATGATTACAATATATAATGTCTTAGGATTGTTCCAGAAGTGGGTTAGGCCCATAAGATAATAAAGCCTGAATGACCATATCAAATAATACAATTAACACTCCCCCGCAGTTTAAGCGGGAGATGACCTAACACTCAAACTAGTACGAAATTCCTCAAAAAGCACAGTCGGCAAACCCTTAGTGAAGATATCGGCATATTGGTAACGAGATGGCACATAAAGTACACAAACCTGTCCTCGAGCAACCATATCACGAACAAAATGTATATCAATCTCTATGTGTTTGGTATGTTGATGTTGAACAGGATTAGTAGACATATATACCGCACTTACATTATCACAATAAACAAGAGTAGAAGTAAATAAGGGAGTATGCAACTCTCGTAACAAGTAGCCAATCCATGAAGTTGAAGGCCATGATCCAAAGTACCACGAATATAACGAAGAACCCGTTTGAGAGTAGCCAAATGAGGCTCCCGAGGGTCATGCATATAAAGACATATCTGTTGCACAGCATAGGAAATATCAGTCATCATCATCATCATCATCATCATCATCATCACATCATCATCATCATCATCATCAGCATCATCATCATCAGCATCATCATCATCAGCATCATCATCAGTCATCATCATCATCATCAACATCATCATCATCATCAATCATCATCATCACTCATCATCATCATCATCATCATCATCATCATCATCTCATCATTATCATCAAATCATCATCATCATCTCATCATCATCATCATCATCATTACGTCATCATCATCATCCAATCATCATCATCTCATCATCATCACTCATCATCATCATCATCATCATTCATCATCATATCATCATCACATCATGCTCATCATTCATCATCATCATCATCATCAGCATCATCATCATCATCATCATCATCATCATCATCACATCATCATCATCATCATCATCATTCATTCATCATCATCATCATCAGCATCATCCCATCACATCTCATCATCATCATCATCATCATTCAGTCATCCATCACATCATCATCATCACATCATCATCATCATCATCATCATCACACATCATCATCATCATCATCATCTTCATCATCATCATCATCTCATCAATGCATCATCATCATCAATCATCATCATCAATCAATCATCATCATCATCATCATCATCATCATCATCATCACATCATCAGCAATCATCCATCATCATCATCATCATCACACTTCAACATCATCATCATCATCATCATCAATCATCATCATCATCAGCATCATCATCATCATCATCATCATCATCATCATCATCATCATCATCATCATCATCATCATCATCATCATCATCATCATCATCATCATCATGATGTGGGATGCCTATATCTTGGTTACAAATCTTATCAACTATCATTTTCTTCTCTTCATCCCTTCCATAGATCTTGGACTTAAGTGAGCTAGTTTCCCTGTTTAAAATCATCACCACACCAACGTCCGTAACATCCTTTCAGCTAACTTTACTTTGGGAGTCAACGGAACTTGGAGCTATTACATTAGTTAATGTCTTCCAACTTTTTCGTATGTTTCTTAACTTTAGAGTTCAATCTTATTTTGACGAAAACGATTATGGGTGGTGGAAAAGAAGGTTTCTTACCTTATGTTTAATACTGTGTAGGTTTTGTATCATAGCTTTAGTGAAGGCTTCGTCTAGAACATTTTCCACCTCCAAAGAGTCAGATGTGAGAGTCTTGAGCCATTCTTCCACACCCTTTTGCGTCGTTTGCTTCATCTCAGCATCATAAAGTACACCTTGAATCTGTTTAAAAGTGTTCTTGAGAGCTGAAAGTATTGGAATAATTGATTTGCTTGCCTCCATTGACTAACACATGATTACAATATATAATTGATCTAGGATTGTATTCCAGAATGGGATTTAGGCCATAAAAATCAAGCCTGAATGACCATATCAAATAATACAATTAACACTCCCCCGCAGTTTGAGCGGGAGGTGACCTAACACTCAAACTGGTATGAAATTCCTCAAAAAGCGCAGTCGCCAAACCCTTAGTGAAGATATCGGCATATTGGTAACGAGATGGCACATAAAGTACACAAACCTGTCCTCGAGCAACCATATCATGAACAAAATGTATATCAATCTCTATGTGTTTGGTAAGCTGATGTTGAACAGGATTAGTAGACATATATACCGCACTTACATTATCACAATAAACAAGAGTAGCAGTAAATAAGGGAGTATGCAACTCTCGTAAAAAAATGCGGATCCAAGCTGTTTCTGCAACCACATTCGCAACCCCGCGATATTTAGCTTCACGCGATATTTAGCTTCAGCACTAGAACGAGACAAAGTAACCTGACGTTTAGCGGACCACAGATAGAAAATTATCTCAAGAAACACACAAAAACCAAGAGAAACCGTCGAGTAACAGAAACCCGCCCAAATCAATACACATCGGAATATTAGGCAATTAAACTTGGATGTAGATGATACATGAAGTTGAAGGCCATGATCCAAAGTACTATGAATATAACAAAGAACCCGTTTGAGAGGAGCCAAATAAGGCTCCCGAGGGTCATGCATATATAGACATATTTGTTGCATGACATAGGAAATATCTGGTCGAGTAAAGGTGAGATACTGAAGACCGCCTGCAAGACTACGATATAAAGTGGAATCAGAGACTGGATCCCCATCAGAACCAAGTTTAGATTCTGTTTCAACCGGAGTCCTAGTAGCATTACAATTCGACATATGTGCATACCCTAACAACTCCATAGCATATTTCTTTTGAGAAAGAAACATGCCTCTAGCATCTCGTGTAACTGAAATCCCAAGGAAATAATTAAGAGCCCCAAAATCTGTCATGTCAAACTCTTTATGTAAAGAGGAGATAATACGTTGTAGTAAAGCTATAGATGAAACTATTAGAACAATGTCATCAATGTATATCAATAAATATGCAACCCTCGTACCACTGATCATAAAAAGAAACGTAGACAATCGACTTAAAGTAAATCCACACAAAGCATAACTCGCAAAGCGTTGAAACCAAGCACGAGGTGCCTATTTCAATCCATATAAAGACCACTGTAATCGACATACATGATGTGGAAAACGAGAATCCACAAAGCCCGGTGGCTGATACATATAAACAGTCTCGGTGAGATCACCATTAAGAAATGCATTTTTAACATCAAGTTGTCACAAGCAGTTCGAGCTATGCAAGACTAAAGAACTGTACTATAAGAATCCTGGCTTGACAACCAGACTAAAAGTATCACTACAATCAACTCCATAGTGTTAGTTGGCTTCCATGTACAATGAGAACGAGCCTTTACATGCTATAACGAATCTCGGGCATGAATGTTTATGGGCCCGAAACAGCAACACATAGAGACCGAACCACATTAATATTAAGGATGGTTACAGAACAATAGATCAATATCGTTTTTTAATCAACGCATTAAAATTCACCATACATAGCATCTCGCGCAATAAGGACCAATAAATTTGCAATAGAAGGGGACTTAGTAAGGCGGGCGAGATATGCTACTGTGACCATGAAACCGAGGATTAGGCTTAAACGTGCCAACTTGTGAATGAGTGATCATAGGATGAGTTAGTGCTGTTGAGGGTTTTGGGGCTGGTGTAGTGGGGTTGATGTGTAGTAAGGTTGTAGAAGGGGGAAAGATGTTTGTTGTGATGGGAGGGGGGGGGGGGAGGGGAGGGGAGGGGGGACATGGGGTGATTGGTGTATGAGAGTGGTTACGTAACGATAGTCTATCAGTTTTATGACATGATAAGGGACAGTTTGGGTATTGTTGTTTTGAGATGAACGATATTTACAATTCTTGAACTATAATTTTAGAGGCAATTTATTACAATCCACTCTTTCTGAGTCATCCATCCCATAATGGTGAGAGCTCACGACAGCCATGCTAAGAGGCATTAGCTCGGGGTCCGTTACTCATCTCTCAGGCTCGTTTGGCGTTCTCTACGTAATGTGTACGGGCCATCACCCCCGGGAGCGGCGGGCCGCACAGTCTGCACCTGCACTTATCGATGCTACAGTCAAGTGCTGATAAAGTCAGCCAGACAATGCGTAGCAGTAATGTCACGTGAATAGAATAATGTGCGGTAATAGTGATATTTATGTTCGAGAAAGTGTTATGAATTGGTGGATGAGCATGTGTAACACTACCATAAGGAAACTGAAGTTCATCAAAGGTAACGTGACGGGAAAGTATAATTTTATTGGTGGAAAGGTCAAGGCATCTATACCCCCGATGATACGCGGGATACCCTAAAAAGATACAAGGAGTGGCCCGAGGTGCAAGCTTGTGTGGTGAATAAAGGTGTGGATAACAAAGACAACCAAAAATGCGTAGGCGAGAATAATCAGGTTGTTTGTTGAATAACTTAGTACATGGTATGTCATTTTGGATGGCAGATGAGGGAAGAATGTTTAGTAAATACGCAGCCATATGTAGAGCCTCGACCCAAAATGATAGGTTTGAAAAAGAAGGGTGCGGATAACATTATTAATGGTTCGGATCATCCGTTCTGATTTCCTATTTTGTTGAGAGGTTTTGGGGCACGAGAACCGCATTTGAATGCCATTTTAGGAGAACAAATTTAGTAAGTTGTTGTTGTCAAACTCACCCCCATGATCACATTGAAAAGCTAAAATATCACTTTTAAATTGATTATTCACATATGACCGAAAATGTAAGAATTTTTGAAACATTTCAGATTTAGCGCGCAAAGGATAAATCCACAAATAATGCGAGTAATGATCAAGAAATAACACATAATACTTAAAAACCTCCAAACTAACAATAGGAGAAGTCCAAATGTCAGAATGAACAATCTCAAAAGAACGAGAAACAATAGAATTAGAACTAGAAAACGGAAATCACACATGTTTTCCAAGCTGGCATGCGTGACAAACATGTGGGGATTTATCTTTATTACAAGAAATAAATTGGCGAGAAACAAGAGAACGAAGCACCTCTTCCCCCGGGTGCCCGGAGGCGTTTGATGCCACGATGGTATTCACAGTCAGCAAGCAGAGGAGTAAGAGAAGGTTGGGTGATAGGATAGAGATCTCCTGGGCTATCACATCTGAGAAGGATATGACGGGTCAAGAAATCCTTCACTGATAAACCAAATGCATCGAATTCAACAGTACAATTGTTGTCTCTAGTGAATTGGCGAACATAAATAAGATTCTTTATTATGTTAGGGGTGACAAGAACATTATGTAAATTTAAAAGACGATTAAGGGTAGGTAAGATGCTATGACCGGTGTTGGTAACGGGTATGGATTTACCATCACCAACACAAACAAATGGATACAAATGTTTATTATAAATAGTATTTAAATTAGTGAATTAAGATGAGATGATGCACGTGTGTCCATATTCCATGTCAGATCCTGAAGATGCATGGTGCTAAAAGCGCTTGGGACAGACGAAGCCGCGCCTATAATACCCGCTGAAGACGACAAAATATGAGTCGAAAAAGCATACCGATGGACTGGTGTATTGGGATGGTGGGCCAGCTGGGCTTGCCGAGCCAATAAAATTGTATTAGCCATGAATTGTTTATGTAAATTCACTTTTAATATTACCCCCTGTTTGTTGTCGCCGCCGTTTGTTCCGTTGTGTATTGATTGGTAAAAAAATATTAGTGGATCGGTGGAATTAATTCCAATTACATGCACACTGAAGTCGTAGGATAACTTTGACTTTTATAGAATGTTGGTTTTATTTTAATTTGTTTGACGAAAAAGAGGAGAGGATATACTGGGAGGGAGACGGAAAGAGAAGACAAAAAGAAAAGTTAAGAAGGGATCGATTTAGCTCTTGATACCATATTGGAATAATTGATTTGCTTGCCTCCATTGATTAACACAGAGGATTAACAATAAATAATTGATTTAGAATTTTTCTAAAAGTGGTCGGCCCAGTAAGATAATATAGCACAAAGACCATAAATTCAAATAATACAATTAACAGAAAGATCACTTTTAAGTCCCTAAGCAAACCATACTCTTGGTATATTTATTCGAGTGTAAAATGAATTCCATGAGTTATAATCAACTTATGACCACCATCTAATTTGTACTACCTTTCATCATTACAATAACCTCATACACTATAGTCTGTTTAGCTGAATAGTCGATTATTGAACAATTGATTCTTGTGTATTGTCATTTTGATATCATGAGTCCTGATTGGATCAATGGTACATCTTGAATGGTCTGGTCTCAATATCCACTTACGAGCCATGCTCAAGTCTTTTGAATGGTTAGTTGGTTACATCAAGTTTTGACATGGTCAAGTATTTTGATGACCACCATTGTCTTGGCATATAGACGCTAAAAGTTAACTGACAAAGTACTCGGTAAGTCAATTTCTTTCTTGACAACATAATAACGAATTAATGTTTTTCATAATACGAATACATAATAGCGAAGCTGTTGTACATATGTTCGTATTCGTACCAATTTTTTACGTTGTGTACAGATCACATCCCATATAGTAGATACTAAGGCCGTTCAAAAAAAATATAGTAGATACTAAGGTGCGTTTAGTTGGAGGGAAAACACCTTTATTTTCACAAAATGTTTTGTGGAAATAAGGAAAACAGAGATCACGTTCAAATCATTGTTTTCCAACAAAATTCTCCACAAAACACAAAACATGCATTTCCCAACTTAACAAGGGAAACTACAAAAAATTTATTTGTTTTCCTTGTTTTATTAGTAACCCTCTTGTTTTTTTAAGAATGGAAAACAATATCACATGAACACGTTTTCTATGTTTTGTGTAAAATAATTCTCCATTTTTTTACAAATATGAAAACATAAAGCTAGAAAAAATTTTCTCCAACTAAACGCAATTATTTGCATGCACTTTATCATCTAATCAATAATGGGTTAAACTCAACATTAGTGTATTATCTAATCAGTTTATGAGCTCCATGTAGTCCATTATTAATATTTAATCTTGTTTTTATGATGGGCTCTACTTTCTAGACTTCTAGTCAATTATGGGCTTTAGATTCAGATGACATAAATTGGGCTATTAGTCCCTCTAGTGTTTAGTCCACCCGCAGAAAAAATTAGTTTTGAAGTAAACATGATTGTCCTAATTTCCCAACAACAGTTTTACGAATCTCTTCAACGAGGGTTGTTGGGGCAACCCTCCGACATAATACGCGTCGATGACGCCGGAACAGTTTCAACAACACCAACAAAAACAACAACAAGGATTTGGACGACGAGGACGACGAAAAAGACCGCACACTCATGCGGTTGGAGGAGTTGAAGTTTCTAGCTACTAGCACTAAGGATTTGGACGACGACGACGCCTATTGGATCAAGAAGCAAAAACGATTAATCAAAAACAAAATGAGAAATGATTTGGGTGACGAGGACGAGTAGTTTTTTTTATTACGTAATGTTTTTATTATTTATTTCGTAATGTTTTTTTTATTTCGTAATGTTTTATTTATTTCGTAATGTGTTTTTTTTAAAGTAATTTGTATGTTTAATTATGAATGAAATTGTTAGTTTGTTAAAAGAATGAAATAATTATTTAGGGGTTTTTATGAAAATAAAGAGGTGAGTGGTGTTATTTAGTGTTATGATAAGAGAAGTGGTGTTAGTGTTATGCTGATGTGGCGGCAAAAAAATGGTGTTATGATGTTACTACACCTAAGGCTCTAAGTTTTAAAGATTTTATTGATATGTGATAAATGTGTAATTCATTGTTTATTTTCTTTACATGAAATAATTAAAACTAGCTTCTTTTAAAACTTTGAATAAAAAGTGGGGTAAAGGCCATTTATTACCAATTTACTTTCTCATTTGTACCGTAATGACCAACTTACTTTTTTTTGTACACATTACACCAACGTACTTGTTTGTTTTGTGACAATGTCACCAATATTACCTGTTACATATCCACGTCATTATTATTATTATTTTTTTTCCATGTCATTAATTTGATATTTAAACAAGATGAACATTAAGAGCTATTAAGATTTTTGATTTTGTCTTCCACTCAATATACGTCTTCCTTAATCTCTCTTGCCTTTAATTTCATCCATCAATTCCTTTACAAGCTTCTCGACTTCATCTCGATTAACATTTTCACCAATCTCCATTCCAACCTCCCATTCCTTGCACATTTTCACCAAGCTTCTCTTGCCCTTAATTCCACCCCAGCTGACAAGCTCTTTATCACTATCACTGAACCCCAACCGCCATGGGTCAAAAACCCGCCAATCGAGGGATGAGTGAGTACCTCTTCTTGAGAACACCAGCTTGCGATAAAGCCTCTCCTTTTAATCCCCTCTTCTAATTCTGGCGGTAAAGCTAGAGATCCTCCATGAACTAAATTAGTTCTTCGAAATCATTATACTCAATTTCGAAGCTCATCAATCAACATCTTTGCTTTATTCATCTTCTCTGGCGAATCAGTTGCTTTATTCGGAGAATATTCCGGCAGATTACGTCACATGTATGGTTTTGAGATGATGAGATGTTTTTCTCCGGTGGAAATAATGAAAGGGTGGATCTACAACTTATTCACTTATCGTCTTGATGGGAATTAAATCATAATAATAAGTGAATAATGGATTTCAATCTTTGGATTTTATAAAGTTTTGGTAATGGTGATGAATATGGATGAATAAGAGTTGAATAAGCCATTGGTAAATGGTGGTGACTAGTTGATCTCAGCTTGAAATATTGAGGGATGTTTGATTTAATGAAAATTAGGGGTTGTTTGGATGTGTGTATAAGTTTTCAAGAGAGTTGACTTTTTATAGGAGGAAAATACATATGGCAATGACCATAAGAATATATGCTGAAAATTAAAAAAAAATGCCAACGTGGAATAAATGTGTCGGTAACAAGTTATGATATTGGTGATGTCAAACAAAATTTAAAAGTACGTTGGTGTAATGTGTACAAAAAAAAGTAAGTTGATCATTACGATACAAATGAGAAAATAGATTGATAATAAATGGCCTTTACTCTAAAAAGTGCCTGTTGTCCTATTCTATAAAGCTAAGTTTAATGTGTAGCATCTTAATATGTTTTTAAATTTCTAAATGTTGTTGAATGATGATGAGCATTCAAATTGGTGCTAGACATATGATGTTCGCAGTATCAAGATAAATGAATCTTATAAAACGCATCGTTTATAAAATGATAACATCCATTATAGTGTAGTAGCACACTCATTAATTCAGCTAGCTAATGATGGTGTGTTCTTTCGGGCAAGAAGAAGGCCTGGACCTTCGTCGCCTATGCCTTCTTTCCCTTCTCTCAACAATAGAAGGAAGTTCGACATGATAGTGTAGCCTGTGTGTTACTAAAGGCTTAAAAGATACTTACAGTTACAAATCGAATTTTGATGTAGCCACTTTGGGATAGTCGCAGTTCGACCTTTTAACATCATTGGTAGAGAACTGAATTATAGATAGATAAGGGATATAAGAATATCGTTAGTTTTGGCAAAATATATGAAATCTGTTACAAGTACCAAACTTCAACTTGATTGGGATGGATGGGTTAAGGACTTAAAATATAACATCTGATCAAGTTTAAATTCTATAATTCAGTAAGCTGACAAAGTGAACTGTGTTTAACTCATCCATAAGTTGCTAAAATTACAGAAGGTAATCAAAAGGGAGGGGCACACAGTAACCTAAAGAAGCTTGGCCCACCAAATGTGAAAGAGGGATGCTCGTAAGGACTGAATATAGAGATAAGTGACCAGATAAGGATATTTCTTGAAAGCCATGGCTAAAATGTAGTTCCATAGCCACCCATAGGTCGCATATAAAGTTACATTGAGCAACTTACAATTGATTTTAGCTGGAAAGGCGTTGGCTAGATGATCATCTTGGGTATTTTCTGTCTATATAAGAGCACTAGGTGTGGTCTCGTGTCATGCCTCAAGCCATGGAGAAAAGTAATGCCACATCACCATTTTTTTTTCATAACACCAAAAACACCCTCCCTAGTTAACATCACAATTTTTGGTGTTATAGGGACCCTATTTTTCTAACTTTTTTTTTTCATTTATATATATAAAAAAACCTTATAAACTTAAAATTTAAATTTCATTAATAAAAAAAACATTACATAAACTTAAAAAAGTACATAAACTTAAATTAAAAAAAGTACATAAACTTAAATAAAAAATACATACATTTAAATTTCCTTATTACGGTTCCGCAAATGTTCGACAATATCGTGTCGAAAGTCTTCGTGAACTCTCCTATCCCGGAGTTCTTTGTTTCTCCTTCGTTATCTTTCGCATCGTTCGACCCAAGTACGTTGAATATTGCTCTCTGGAGAAGCGTACATATGCCAATATTCACTAATATCGAATTTTTGATCTTCCAATATCATGTAATATCATGCAACAGTACATGATTCTTCTAATCGTATTCATGTGATATGATCGTGCGGGTTGTTGTATAATTCCCCCACCGACCTTGTAGGACACCAAAAGCTCTTTCAATATCATTTCTTGCACTTTCTTGAACACTTTTAAACTTCATTGTTTTTTGATCCCATGCGATACTAAACGCTTTGACAAACGTAGCCCATTGAGGATAAATTCCATCCGCTAAATAATAACATTTTCATATGTTTTTCCGTTTACTTGAAACGGAGCTTCTGGAGCTTTCTCCGCAAGAAGGTCATCAAATAACGGTGAACCATATAAAATATTAAGGTCGTTATTTGTCCTCAACACCTCAAAATATGCATGCCAAAACCACAATTGTTGATCCGCAACGGCCTCAAGTATTATAGTGGGATATCTTTTATCTTTTCTTTTGAATTGACCATGTAAGGCCTTAGGACACTTTACCCATTCCCAATGCATACAATCAATGCTCTCGAGAATTCCCGGAAGCCCGTGTTTCCTTTCATGCAAGTTATATATATGTTGGACGTCTTCTAAAGTAGGTTTCCTCAAATATTTTTCAACATACAATATATATGCATTTAGTGAAGTTCCATAAACATTCACGTGAACATCGCTCGGCACATTGCAAATACTCATCAAATGCATCGGGTGATGAGCCATATGCCAATTGGCGTATGGCGGATGTGCATTTCAAAAGGGGACTAAAACATAAACGACCGGTAGCATCGGGACATTGTTTAAAAAAATGAAGTATCTGGGTAGATGGTCAACATTATAATTGGAAATATCATGTACGATTTTTTAAAAGTGTAGAACTCATACGATACCTTCGGCAAAAGTATTCTTCCGGATACACGGGTGGCGTATTTTCATCCCTAAAATAATCACGTCGTAACTTATCTTCCGCCAATTCGCGATCGCGTGTAATATATCGCCTTGTATGTTTTACCGAACTTTCGGCTTCATCTTCTTCCATAGCTTCATATTGCTCAAAATGTATATTGCTCCATATCGAGTTGAGTGTGATACTCGTAAATATCGAACAAATCATTGGAATTCATATTGTTGTGTGAAAACTGAAAGGGATTTATAAAAATATGGAAGGGATGTATAAAAATGGGAGTTTGTATATGTATTTATAGTGAAATAATTGCTCAAAAGTTGCAAAAAACACCCCTAGAAAAATTATATATATATATATATATATATATATATATATATAAATATATAATATTATAATATATATATATATATATAATATATATATATAATAATATAATAAATCAATATATATATAAACGTCAAAACGCGAGACGCGGTACAGCGTCTCGCGTTTTCACGTCGCGTTTTCGCCCACCATCTCGGCTGATGGTGACGGCGCGAGAGGTGAAAACGCCACCCACGGTGTGGTTCTCGCGCCGTGGGCTGGTGTTTTTGCCGATGGCTCAAGCCATCAGCCACCGTACCTTGTGCTCTTAAAGTACGAGTTTTTAGTAAGTAGATAATGGACAAAGGTTTTTTCTTTCTTTTATTTGAGAACGATGAGTTTTTCTTATTGCACAGGTTCAAATTTCCAGCTATCAACTAAACTATTATTAGAGTTAACTACATTTTTGTCCTTATAGTTTATCGGATATAACGGTTTTGATCTAATAGTTTAAAGTGTAACGGATCATGTCCTTTGGTCCGACAAATAAACACGTTTGGTCCATTTTCGTTACTATAAGTTTGACTAGTTTAAAAAATGAAAAATGACAAAATACCCTCAAATGATAATGTAACAATGAACAAAAAATCCATTTCTTTCATTATTATTATTATTAGAAATTCAAAGGATTTTACAAAAAAATTAGAGGGAAGCCGAGATACTATTTGGGCCCCCACTCCCTTAGCAATAGCAAAACTAATCATATTAAAAATTTGAACAGCTGCACATGACCCAATGTCTTGAGTAATAGAAAACTTCCGAATCTGCTTCAGCAAGCTTACCGCAGCTGCCTCTAATTCCCTCAAAGAAGAGAAAGAAAATAGGAGAAACTCATATCCAATAGCTGCACACTTATCCATATACTTACCGCGTTTACGCTGTGCAGCCTTAATCACCGCCCGACCGGGTACGATATCAGCCATCTCGGTGTGCGTCAAAGGTGAAGATCCATTCAGATCCACACGCACACATCAAGTCCTCCATCCTACGAGTAAAGTAACATATCTGTTGGACGTAATGGTTTGTCACGCCCCCTATCCAACCCAATATCAACTTCCTTACCAGCTAAAATACTATAACGATAACAAATGTCGACAAGGGTATCGCGCACAACATTATGACGATGTTTAATACCAATAATACCAACACACGATAAATCATGGTCTCCATAAATATCCCCAACAAAAACCCTTGAACAAGCTGAACAAGGCTTCGAAATAGAAAATAAGGGGATACCTAAGCGATAGCACAAAACACAATGGTAAGTCTTACCGTTCATAGTTTGTCCCAACCCAGAAATATGAACCGTCCTAAGCCAATCAGAAGTGTGATCCTCCCTTAGAGATTTCCACAAGGCCATCTGTCGAGGATATAAGGAAAATGTGGATTTTACATTTTGTGTAGAACGTGTGAAATATATATCTGCCATTTTCTTCATGAGTTTGGGCAGCGATCTCACTTGGATTACTCAAAAAGTTAGTCTCCATAGACGTATTAAACGCACACAAGGCATCAACAATGTTATTATTATTACTATTACTGTTACTGTTACTTTTGCTTTTACTTTTACTTTTACTTTTATTGTTACTGTTGTTGTTGTTGTTGCTATTGTTGTTGTTGTTGCTTACTGTTGCTATTGTTGTTGTTGTTGTTGTTGTTGTTGTTGCTGTTACTGTAACTGTTACTGTTACTATTCCTACTACTACTATCTACCTAACCATCTCACCTTTAATATAATCTTCTTCACCAACCACCATTTATCTTTCACCTCTTCATCTTTCTTAACTTTTCTTTGAAGATATTTTCATCTACTATACACCCTCAAATCCCAGCCACCCCTAAACACCCATACCACTTACATACTTCAACAAAACAACCAAATCTATTTTGTTATTCCTCGAATTCACACACATATCCAACTTCAAATGCATCATCAAATATAATATTTCTTTTCTCCTTAATCATTAATTGTAATTGTTTTTTTGCTTTTTATTTAAAATCTACACACTACCCATTTATTGGGTTTATCATATGACACAAAATCACATTTAAACCATACCCAAATCATTCCACCAAACGCCCCCAAATTCATCCATCAATCATTATATACGTTGATTATTCGACAGAAATTACACACAACAATTATTTCCAATTTCACTTCCCAAGCCAATTGGCTTTATGGTGTTATTTCCCAAATCGATCCAACATGGATGGTGTGGGCCGGTGGTTTCACACCAAAACCAAATTTGTGGTGGTTGCGGTGTATGGTGATGGTAACTTCGCCGGAGGTGGGTGGCTAAAATTTTTAGGAGGTATAGTTGTAGAGGGATAAATGATTAAAGACATAAAATGATGTGTAAATTTGATGAGGTGTCATTTTATACACTTTTTCGGGGTCGTTTTACCCCCAAAATCATGTGTTTATGCCCAAAATAGGTACTTAATAGTTACTTTTTAGGTATTTCTCATTTGGAAGACATTTGGATGAATTACACGTGACTTGGCTCATTTGGGAAAAAATCGGACAAGATTACAGAACCACACCAAGACTACATAAAAGATTTGTGCTCACAAAGCCTAGAGACGGCGTCACCAGTTATACACGACGCCGTCACAACTCATCAAGTGACGATGTCACATCTTTCATGACGGTGTCAGCCCGCACTGACTCAAACGCATATCTAGAAGATTCATCTTACGACGGCGTCACAATTAAAACGCGACGTCGTCACGTCAATTTTCCTATATATACAAAACCCTAATTAAGATTTTAATGTGTGTAACTTTAGAATAAAAAGAGGGTACAAACCCTAGTTCGTTTAGCAGCTGTATGAGACATTAGGCCTAAAAACCCAAATGTACCTCTTCAATTCATTGTTTTAATCAAGTAAGGTTACTTAATCAATCAATATGTCTATGTGTTGTTTGATTTTATGTTCTTGCTTTATCATTAACTGCTTTCTAAACTCATATTGTTTTTTATTTATGATTGTATGAAACCTAGAATGTAGATCTTAGTGGTGTTGCTTCTTGTGATGGATGTGCACGTTAGGTCTTAAAAAACCAGTTTTGTCTGCATCTCTGTTGATATGTCTAGGGAAACGTGATTGTGTAGAAAGAATACCATCAGGTAACAATCTTCATACTACCTTGCCCCCTAATATGATTGATCCACTTTTAATATATTTCACATGCACTTAGTAAACTCTTAGGGGCCGTGTAATAGTCTTCATACTACATTGCATGTGCGTTGCTCTAGCGGCATACTAAGTAGACGACGGGTTCGTGTAATTCGTTCATGCTTTAGGAAATAGTTACACATATCATCATAAGTGTAACGAGGCAACAACACTAGGAGAAGCAATCTAGGGAGTAATACATGATTAAATAAACACAGTCTTTTATCTTATTTTTATCACCAGTAGTGTAGTTAATATTTAGTTTAAATAGCTAAAACCAAACCTCTCTCCAATTATATGATTTACTTGCTTTCTATAAAATACAAAAATACAAAAAAAATCTTCTCTCAACCCTTATAATTCTGTTAGACCGTGATCAAGCCTTCCCAACTTATTCCTCGAGTGAACGATAAACAACCCCGAGTCTTGCCTAAACACACTACACGATTAAGGGGGGAGTGTATGCCTAGAAGTTTAAAACTTCTGTGTAGCAAGTCCTACGAAAGACCGCACTTCAAGTTTTGGAGCGTCCGCCTGGGGAATAGTTAGGTTCTGATCATAGTTTAGCTTAGTTCTACTTGCTTGAATCCTTTCAAGTAAGATTTAATTTCCCACGCAAAAGCTTCTTGTAGTCTATCTTTCTTCGTTGTTAATTGATCGTCACCCATTCTCTTTATCCCCATGGGAGACGAGAATTCTCGGCGTCACAAGATCTCATGACGACGTCAGAATGCACGACCCAACCCATTATCTAGAATATTCTCTTTCACCACGGCGTCACGATTAAAACACGATGCCGTCGCTACGGTTTTCCTATATATACAAACCCAAAATTACAGTTTTAAGTGTAACTTTAAAGTAAAAGAAGGGGGCGAACCCTAGTTCGTTTAGCAGCTGTTAAGGACGATTTTAGGGCCTCAAAACCCTATTGTACTTCCTTTAATTCATTTTTTAATCAAGTAAGACTATCTTAATCATTCAATATGTCTTGTTGTATGATTCTTATTTGTTCTTGCTTTATCTTTAACATGCTTGGCTAAACCTTCTATTGTGTTTATTTATGATTGTATAAAACCTAGGATGTAGATCTTAGTGATGTTGCTTCTTGTGATGAATATGCATGTTAGGTCTTAGAAAACCAGCTTTTGTCTGCATCGCTGTTGATATGTCTATGAAAACTTGATTGTGTAGAAAGGATACCATAGAGTAATAGTCTTCATACTACCTTGCCCCTTATATGGTTGACCCACTCTTAATATATTTCAAATGCATTTAATATACTCTTAGAGGCCTTGTAATAGTCTTCATACTACCTTACTTGTGTGTTGCCTTAACGGAATATTAAATAGACGGCGGGTTCGTGTAATTCGTTCATGACTTAGGAAATAGTTACATAGATCCTCACAAGTGTGACAAAGCAACAACACTAGGAAAAGAAATCTAGGGAGTAATACATGATTAAATGAACACGATCTTTTATTATATTGTTATCACCAGTAGCTTATATTATTATTTAGTTTAATAGCTAAAACCAATCCAACCTCTCAAATATATGATTTTACATGCTTTCCTATAAACATAAAAATACAAAAATAATCTTCTATCAACCCTTAGAATTCTGTTAGACCGTGATCAAGCCTTCCCAACCTATTCCCCTAGAGAACGATAACAATCCCCGAGTCTTGCCTGTACTACACTACAATGTTTAGGTACACTGCCTAGGGAGTTGTAAAACTTCTTATAGAAGTCCTTTATGACAACCGCAACAAGTTTTTGGTGCCACTGCATGGGGAATAGTTAGGTTTTGATCATAGTTTAACTTAGTTCTACTCGCTTGAATCCTTTCAAGTGAGATTTTAATTCTTCTCATTAGCTTTCTTGTAGTCTATCTTTTTCTTTTTGCCCTTTTTTGTAACATTTGTAAATTTGTAAATTATAACGAATAGGTATGGTTATTCTAGCGTAGGTAGGTTTGATGTATTCTTCTGTAATCAACTCTTGGTGTTCCAACAACATCAAGATGAAACTCTCTACGATTTGTGGACTCATTTCAAAGACATAATCCAAAAAGTCCTGAATCATGGCCTTAGTATATGGACCCTAATTGAAATCTTTCTTAAACATATCGACTCGTTATCCCGTCATATCATTAATTTAACAGCAGAAGGGGATCTTAGGAAGTTTAGTGATATAGGAGCATGGTATGCCGTAGAGGATTGTGACCAATATGATAAAAATGTAGCAACCCAACAAGCGTCATTTCTGATGAAACAATAGCAAATCCAAATGCTCAAATAGTTGGGGATGATATGGTTAGGGTACAGGTACCTAGGTGCATGGCATGGTTAAATTATGATGAGCATGTAGATAGCCTAAGTACGATGGATAATGAGGTAGGAGTTACAAGCCCTGAGAGTACCATACAAACCCTACCGTCATTTGAGGAATACACACCGCCCGTGACTTACCCGGAAGAAGTTGAAAAGACTTTAGGAACCCCGATAGAGGTAGAACCTTTGAACGAAACAAAACTATAGGAAGTAGGCTTGAATTGTAATCACAACACTCCTCTTAGTTCTAGGGAAGTTCCTAGTTTTGATAAACCGGAGCCTCAACCACAACCCTTACCTAATTGTCCACCCTTAGATGCAAGTCTAGGAACCGAAAGAGGCCTCAAACCACCCATCAAACCACAAAGTCCTGATAGTTTTAGGATGAAGGTATTAGATAATTTGACCATTCATACACCACCTTCATCTCTTGTGGCGTCTTTCCACCTTAGGGATTTGTATTGCTATTATCGCCCATGTGTAGATGACCCTAAGAAATATTATGGATTTAAACCGGGTTTATTAAGACATAGTGGATCCTTAGGTGTTGATTTTTCAAAATTAGGGATGATAGAAGATGATTGCAAATTAGAATCTGCGGAGGTTTCTCTTCTAGGAAGAGGACTTAATTCACCCGTTAGGCCAAAAGAAGCAGAGAATGTTAGGATTAACGAGACACACCATTTGGAGCATGTAATTCAACAACCAATTTTTCAGCATCTGACCCCTTCTCACAACAATGGTGTGTACCGTTACTATCACCCGCACTTGAACTCAAGTATAAGGGAACCCTCCCCTTTATCTGTTAAGTAAGGGTAGAGTCAGGCTCGTGACTCAAACAAAAACAAGCGCTTCTTGGGAGGCAACCTAGTTTTATTTTTCCCGCACATTAGGAGTGTCTTGTGTTTTATTCTTTTCATTTTATTATATCATGTTCGAACCCTAATCTTGTAATCATGCTTTGTTTTGTTTTTAACCTCGTCTTAATTTCAATCAAAGGTATTTTGCAAATAATAAGTGTAGGGGAATTTATCCGGTTTTTGAACCAAGTTCAAACATGTTAAATATATTGTTTAGAATAATTCGCGTCAATTTCGAGTCATATGAGTAAATTGTCAAATCTCAGATTTTACGCACCTATTTGTACTGGAATGAACTTATGGAATCAAGTGCAGGAAATTTTTCATCAAAAACAAAAATTTCGTTTTCACAGAACGCCCGTCACGATTTACACGCGACGCCGTCACCACGACACCTGTGACGGGGTCAGGATTTTCCTGACGGCGTCAAACGCCCAGGTCTAGAAAACTTAAGTTTTTAATTATTTTTTAAAATAAAACTTGCATAACATTTAAAATATGTACTCTTCTGTCATAAACCTGCAAAACCAATGAGCTTGACAATTGTCTCATCCTATCTTTACTGCTTTATCGAGTCGAACCCTAAATTCATATTGTATATTTGTATATCGCATATTTTATGCTTGCTATAGTTGTATTTGTCTTTGATTACAGGTTATATTTGATGAGAAGAAGCTTGGAAGTTCTTAGGAAGTTTTATTGGATGATTCTTGGAGGACGATTTAACCAGTTATCGCATATTTCTTCTCCATTATTGAGCAAACCACGGGAGTACTAGTTTCTTTTCCTTGTTTTCTTTTTCCTTTAATTCTTTTTACGGATACTTCTATAGAACATTGAGGACAATGTTCAACTTAAGTGTAGTGGGGAAAATAAGCCTTAGAAACTATTCTTTCATTTGCCAGTTGCTTTGTCCTTAAAATGATGGGTAATATATCGAAACATAGCATAAGAGGTAATTTTGACCCAAATTTAAAAAAAATTATGACACATACCGACGAAAACCGAGTATTAATAGCGTCTCATGGATAGGAATTTATATTACTAGCACAAAAACCCTTAAATTCCACCCCCAAAATGTGAGGTTCGCCCTTAGATATTATACCTTTAGCTTGTTCGAGTTAAGGAGTGAGCAATCATGTGTGTCTATTCCGTCGTTACGGATGTGTATGCGTGGTTTTGTCGCCTTTTCTGGAACATTGGTATTGGTTACTTTAGGATTATGAGAGTGTACCGGTAGTATATTAAATTCTAGAACTTGTTTTTGTGATGCATCCCGAGACCGCATAGTAAGTATTAGGATTTGCTTGATAAGAGGCATTAGGATTAACCCATGTTTTAAACCTGTAATTGTTATGATGGTCACACCGATCATATAACTATCCCACACCCTTGCCATGCACTCATTTTTAGTGCAGGATACCCCTAGTACAACCCTCCGAGCCTATCCTTTTTCACGGTTCTCGTAATTTTCTGGTTAAGCCGGACTATTAATGAAGAGCATTGTCACCCTTAAACCAATCGTTACACCCAAATCGCCTTAGCCTACCTTGTATGTACTCAGTCTCTCAGGCTTCACTAGGGGAATCTTGCATTAAAAATGAGTGCGAAGCAAGGGTTTGGGATAGTTATATAGTCAAGGTGACCATAGTAACAATTATAGGTTTAAAACATGAGTTAATCCTAGTGCCTCTTATCTGTGAATGAGTATTTTAACAGGGTGTTTAGTTTTCATAAGCTTTTATTAGTTAAGGATTTGTCATTCATAATCTAACTCTGCTCTAGAACTGCTTATATCTAAGTTTTCTAGTTCTGGTACATTAATTACGTTTTTTGGTACATTGCGTAGGTACAAGCAGCCAGTGAGTTGTCACAAAGTTCTAACGAATCTAAATCCGGAGTAGATCCCCTCATAATGGTGTTGGGACCAGAACATGGGGGACGAACCAGGGGGTCGGCTATGATATTAGGTATAAAAAGGGAGTTGAAGGATATGTTAGGAAAAAGAGGACCTCTGAACAACGAAAAGATAATGAAGAGATACGCAATGAAGTGCGTCAACAGATGAAAGAAGAACTAAAGTCAAGTGACTTTTGGTTGGAGATGAGGGCGGAACTTAAGGTGGAATTAAGAAATGAAATTCTAGCTGAACATAATTTATCACCAAGGGAAGATGATGTCCCGAGCTCGGTCGAGCTGAAGTCCAGTCTTAACTCCACCACAAACATGGTAAGGAATGAAAGTCAAGGTCAACATAATGAGTCATTTTCACCAAGGCAAGATCACAGGAGATTGAATCTTAGCTCTACCAAAAGCATCGTAAAGAAGGAACAACAAGGGGAACAGAATGAGTCAAGTTCAACCAAGCCAGTTGATGTCTTGACCTCGGTCTTCAAGATACAATGCATAAAGGTAAACCACTTCAGTTTTGTAATTAAGCCTTGTATGAATTGTTAATTTGCTTATTTTGTTTTTTCACTACTTCATACGTTTTATTTAAGAGGAAACCTACGGCTGCTTGTACGTCCCTAGTTCTGCTTTAGCCGGGCAGCAAGTCATATGTGCCACTGCAATAATATATCCGATTCTTGGAGATGGTATGATACATTTTCAAAAATTAAGAAAGGGGAACATGAAGGTAGCAGTTCTCAAAGTTATGGAAAAGCATAAAAATATGGAGCTCCCCGTGGCGGATGATGAATTGCCTTATTTAGAGTCCGCAGTGAACGG
>BQNB010091098.1:0-26966 GCA_026074375.1 Tanacetum coccineum
CAAACACATTGAAATACGTCACCACTTTCTTCGTGATAATGTCCAGAAAGGACATATCTCAATCGAAAAAGTGCCGTCCGATATTAGTCCGCTTCTATTTCTTCTGTCTCAATGCTAGTCTGTGTTCCATTCCGTGTCGTGACAACTTAAATGTTTCATCCGAAGTACTTTAAGCATGTTTAATTCGCGAAATGCAAATTAAAACGTCACTCCTCTTCAAAAAATTTCGTCAAAATTAAGTTCAAAATCATTGCCTGAGGGCGGCCCCCATATAGGCGGCTCCCCAATATTTTTGGGACCGCCAGTTAAATACGGGACCGCCATCAGCAAGACACAAAATGAGACACTTAACCAAAAAATTTCAAAACTGAAAAACAAACACCCCCTTACCTGCTGCCATTGACGAACTCGAACCAAAACCCACCAAAACTCAAAATCAACCATTAAAACTTTAATTGAAGATCAAATCAACACTAATAATCATTCCTAATATCACAAAGATCATCAATTGTAAGTCATTTCATCTATTTTCTTTCAATTTGAGTCTAGGGTTCATGATGAACACCAAAAATCAAAATTGGGGATTTTCGATTTTTCTTTCAATTTTGTGCAATTAAGAGTACTAGGATACAATGTATAACTAATATGCTTCCCGTAGATATAGGATTTGCATACATTAGTGAACTTGTTGAAAAATTGATTTCAAACCAAAACCCTAATTTTATTTTCAAATCACTCACGTTAGGAACATCATAAAATTGTTGTTATGCATTGTCAATACAACCTAAAAACGTTTTCAAACACATGCATAATGATCTCATAAACAAATTTCGAGATACATAATTCATATGTATTTTTCGACTTGTTTGGTTGAGCAAAATCAAACCAAGGAGCGTTTGGATTAACTCTTAGGATGTTATATTTAGGTTGAGTTAATCGTTACTCCACATTTGTTGCATATAGGCACACACTAGGCACGAACTCAAAACATCAATACATGTACTCACTAGAAATACGTACGATGTAATATTATCTTATTCTCTATCTTGGATAATCAAGTACGTGTATAATATGTCTACATTATAATTACATGCTTTTTTATGTGACTTTTAGTAGACATTTTAGTCATCTATATGCTTTATCTTGGCCATATTACATGATTTATTTCCTTAGTTATATTATGTGATACTTGAAGTGATGAAAATGCCAAAAATTATCCTCATTGATCACTCTGAAAAAGGATTAAACTTTTGAAAAATTTCAAAACCTCAGAAAACGGCCCCCTAAAAGGTCAGGCGGCCCCCTTATATATTCGGGACCACCATAACAATAAGGGACCGCCACCAGGAGTAACACGAAATATTTCTGTCCCCTCTTTGTCTACATCTTTATGCATTTTGACCCTATCTTTTCTAGGTCTAGCTGCCCTTTCCCTTCTAAACTAAACACTCTTTAGAATTTTTTTTTTTCACCAAAACCATGCCTTTCCCAAAACTCTTCTATATAAACATCATCCTTATCCATCTCAATCATCACTTCTCTTATAAACATCTCTTCAAAGTCTTAGTGTCATTTTCTAACACACCTCCTCGTGACTACTCACGAAAACACAAAAGAGAAATTCTTGAATCTTGTGTGACAATAGTATAATCCTCCACTTTACTACCTTTTCCTCCATCAAATAAGACTCACCTCCATATATCTCAGTAACTCACTACCTATATCTCCACCAAACTCTCAAATCTTTGATACCACTTCCTTGCTTCCTTCCCCTAACTCATCTAATCCTACATCCTCTTACTTACCTCCATAAATCTCTACTCAAAATCATAGTATGAACCATTTGCATGAACTCCTACACCTTTTAAATCTTCTTGATATCAATATTCAATGTGCAATTGAGTCAACTAATTGTTCACCTCCCTCCTCATGGTCACTACTATCTCTTTTCTCGACCAAATTTATTTTCATTCAGACTCTTTGTAATTGTTGCCTGGGTATCATAAAAGTATCAATATCTTAAAGATGACCTTAACCGATCAAATCTCTCATCATGGGCCCTCCAATCCTTTTCTTCATCCATCACTACCAACTTCTCCTTGAAACATCATCATGATGTCAAGAACTTCATCTATAGTTTGCTTCATTAAATGCTTTATATGTTAGTATTTTAGTTATGTTGATCTTATTTGCTTTGGATTCATCATATATATTGTCCTTGTGACTATATATGGATTCTTTATGATTTAAAATGCACTTTACTTTAAGAGTTTTTAATGTGTGGATTATACTCTTAAGATATTTGTCATGCCATATTTGCTTGCACTTGTACTTCTAACCTTGTTTTGTAGCAAACAATTTATCGTAAGATCGATCCTTTGGTGCCCCGAACAAGGGGGAGCTTATATCAAGGGGGAGTTGTTTTTCGTCGAATAGTCGATTTCTTTCTCTCTACTACGACTAGACGATCAACCTTTTTGGATTCGACAAAAAAGGGAAGAAATAGAATTAAACTCATTAATAATTTATAAACTTCTATTTTTATACTAAATGAGTTTATGTTTTGTTATCATCAAAAAGGGGGAGATTTTTAATACAAATAATATCTAAAAACGTTATTTATATTTTTCGACCTCTCAATGTTTTGATAATAACAAAATGTGAAAACGTTTACGATAAAATTAAACATTTATAAATTACTAATCATAAAATTCTATTTCTAATATTAATCATTTAAGGTATGGATAAACAAATCATTAAACATGATTAGTGATCAAGAAATTTTTTTCCTTAAACCTTACATTTCTACAAATGTGTTTTTATAAAAATATAAAAACAAAATATTTATTCATTAAAAGAAATGTTTTATTAAAAACATAAAATTTGAAATTCAAATTTTCCCCTCAAAATAGAAGGTTCTATTAAAGATTCAACATTCACCACAAAAGGACAAAAAAGGGAGCGGAGTCTTGTGGCGGCCCCCTTTTAGGCCTGGCGGCCCCCTTATATATAAGGTACCGCCGGGACCGCCACCAGAAACGGTCATTTTTTTGTCCCTATAAATACTGGGCCACCCCATCTGAAAAATATAACCTCTTGCCATGAATTTTTTCAAATCTGTTATTCTCTCTTCTTACTTTCTTTCTAAAACACATATCTTGATCACTAACATATCTTGATCTTGTTTTCAATTGATTAATTCTTTCTTCCTCCTTTCTTCTTCTTCTTCCTCTAATCAAGTGCAAGAGAAGAACAATCGTATTCTTTTATATACGAATTATTATCAAGTGGTCTATCTCTTCCTCCTCAAGATCACAAATCTTCATTGCGTATATTTTGTGTTGTTGTGTAAATTGGATTGTGTGTAGATCCAAGTGTGTAAATTGTGTATTGGTGTGATTTGGATTGTGTGTCAATCTAAGGGTATATATATCTTGTGAGTGTGTAAAGACTTAGTGAAGTCTTAGATTGGTTCTAGCTAAGATTAGGACTCGACATCTAGCTTAGTGTTAAAAAAGAAAGTTAGCGACGTGTAAACGGTTTTCTCTGCCTAAAGGGAGCTTGTTGACATAGTGAAATCTCAAGTGGAGTACTCGAGGAGTGTAGTAGGAATGAAGAGGTGCTTCGTTGCAGAACTACTGTAAATCTTGGTGTCTTGGTTTGATCGTTTCTTTCTCTATCTCTTTATTGTTATTGCTTACTTAGTTCATTATATTAGATATTTAGTTGTGATTCATATTGTTGATTGATTGACATATAACTCAAATCTAACAATTTTCTAAGCAAAGTTTTTAAAACGGTAAATTAACCAGTAAACTATTCAACCCCCCTTCTAGTTTCCTACAATTGAGATTTGGTTGCTAAAGACTTGCTTGAGGTGAATTCTCGTAGCCCCACTTTTTACTGTTTTTCCGTTGGGGGAAAATGATACTCAAATGTGTTTTGAAATGTTTTGAATTGATCTGTGCGAAATGTGGATTTGTTTTTAGGACAAGTTATGTGCTTATGACTGCTATGTGAATATTATGTGTTGTATGATTGTTTGGAGCGGATGGGTACGCCTGCCCAGTATTTGTGTGATTATTGGAGCGGATGGGTACGCCTACCTAGGTTTGTGTGTGGTCCTGCCCTAATTTTAGTGCTCCAGCTGGTAGCCCCTTTAGGTGCATAAGTGACATATGGATTGTTGATTAGCGGTGATGCAGGTTGTTTGCATATATTCACTGTCATATAGCACTATTGTCCACTGTTGAAATATTGGCACAACTTTTGGGTTTAAGGTCAACCTACGAGCTTACCAACATTATTGTTGACGTTTTCGAGTATCATTTTTAAGTGAAGTGAAAGAGGAATAGTTGGGTGATTGTGATAGCAGGCTTAGAAGTATCTCGGGTGGATTTTCATGTGAAGTCTTGCTTGCTTATTGTTTGATTTTAGTATTGGGATGTTTTGGATTAAGTTTGGATTATAGACCCCTGTGTGGGCATTTGAATAATTGTAAGAGATTGTGGATTTTAGTTGCGACTTGGGACATCACTCGAGGTTGTTTGAGGTTGATGGTCTTCATAGCACTTGAAGTTTATGCATTGTAGTTTTCTCTATTTTGTATCTTGTGTTACGATTGATCATTGTGTTGCATTCCCGAGTTTCCGCCATTGTCGGTGTGTGACAAATAATGTCTAAAAATGTTATTTATATTTTTTGACTTCTCTACGTTTTGATAATAACCAAATTATAAAACATTCTACGTAAAAATAAACGTAAACAAGTTATTAGTCGTAAATTTCTATTTTGACGTAAATCACTTAAGGCATGAACAAACATATACTAAACATGATGGACGATCAAAGAAATAAATTGTTGTCTTAAACTTTACATTTTTATAAATGTAACAAAACATTTTTTTTACAAAAATAAATTAGACAAAGTATTTTGTATTAGTAAGAATTTTCTTGAAGTAATTTTTCAAAATTCGGTTTTCTCTCTCAAATTAGATAACATCTAAACCAGAAAAACATTTTCTACAAAAAGATAAAAAAAGAGCGTCCTGACAACACCAGATGGTCCCCTTATATATAGGGGGGCCGTCCCTTAATTAAGGGGACCATCTGGTGTGTGTGACGTGTCAGACGCCTCCCTGTTTGCCTATAAACAGTGGCTCATTTCTAACAATTTTATCACCTCTTTGCACACAGTTTTCTCTGCTTAAAATAAGTTTTTTAATCTTCTTTTCTTTGATCATTTAACTTTTTAATCTTGTTTACAAGTGATCTAATATTTCTTTCAAGTGCAAGAGAAGAATACTCGTAATCAACAAGATACGAAGTGCTAATTATAGTTTGTGCATTCGTAACATTTGTTACATTCTTGTTGTATATTGTACATCAACCACATAGCCTCCAATCTTGTTTAATTGTTAGATCGGGTTAGTATTTAGGTCCTGAGAATACGTGAGTGATCGGGTTAGTATTTTAGTCCTGAAAATACATTTATGAGTGAAAGATTGGTTCTAGCTAGATTGGAGCTTGACATTTAGCTTATTGTCGGAAATTGGTGTAAGCGACGATTGTACGGTTTTCTCCTCCTGAAGGGAGCTTGTTGACATAATGAAGTGATCTCTCGAGTTGGGTATTCGGAGATTCGAGTAGGGCGAAGAGGAGATTCGTTATCGAACCATTATAAATCTTCGTATTGTGGTTTGATCTTTATAACTCTTTACTTTTGTCTTGCATTTTATATTTCGTAGTTATTATTGTCTATTGTTATTTTGTGTTCATATTGTGATTAATTGATTTCACATAAACTCAGATCTAACAAGTTTTGAAATAAGTATTTTAAAACATTAAAAATGGTAAAACTATTCAACCACCCTTCTAGTTTTCCACAAGTTTTCTGAACTCAAACTCATCGCTTAACCTTTTTGTCTTATTTGCAAGCATTATTTCTGTAGACCATGGTGGTAGGAACTCATTGTGAGAATAAAATACACAAAATTCATTAGCAACAACTGTTCCATCCTTTCCAACTTGACTGGTATAATGAAATGTTAACAATGGTAATTTACCACTGTTTTTAGTGTCACCGTCAAACTCTTTTCCAACAACATCATTGACATCATGATCCACATTTTCTTCTATCAACACACCCTTACCCTTACTTGCCATTCGCTCCGGCATGTGCCTTTCTACAAATGCAACACCGGTTTTGATATACACATCTACTTCCCTAAATCTAGGAACATACTTCAAAAATATAATCACATCTTCACCAGACATTAGTGGTAGCAAACCTTCATCCAGTGACTCCCCATGTATCCTAAAATGCGTGAACAAAAGCATACCCTCTGTGTAACCTAAATCCTTAAACATTTCTTCCGATATGTAGAGTGAAAACATGTCAGAGTGAACTAAGTCAAACCAGTTATAGTTCTAAAACGATATCTTCTTTTTGATGGTGAGGTAAATTTACCATTGTGATGGATTTGCAAAATAAACAAGTTTTCATTCGAATATGTGCAACACATAAAACATCAAAAAGTTTTTATTTGCATAATCTTAACTACACAATGTACAAAATAATCAAAAATATTCAAACAAAACTAAGCTTACCATAAAGGAGAGCTAAATCAAGGATGGGGCTAATGCGTGCACGATTTTGCTAAAACTTAACCATTCTCAAGATCTTGTTCATTTTTCTTGTGATATTCAAGTTCAGTGAAGATAATGAAATAATTATATAAAACATTTGAAACAAGGGTGTTTATTGGGTTTTATAATAGGGTAAATTGAAAATTTACCCCTGAGAAAATGTGCCAGGTGTGGTGTAAATCCGGCGAGAAACATGAAATGACGGAAATACCCTCACGTGAAGTGCACGTGGAGAAATGTTAAAGATAACGCTTCGTGTGCTTTTTGCATTGCCACGTAGGCTTCAGGCACTAAATCAAAACAAACTTGGTTCCGTGGGCGATCTTGCATTTTTCGAAAACATTAAGGACGAAATTTGCACCCCATACGGAGGTTAGTTTTTTAGGGGCCCTTCCTGCCCATCCTTCGTCCCTGATGTTAAGTTATGAAACTTTAGTATATTTAATTGAAAAAAAAAGACGATAAATACACAACTAACCTAGTAAAATTTGCTACTCAAAAGACTGAAAGAGTGATATCATTTTCGTTTGAAATCATGTTTGGTTTCTACATATATAGTTCAATTCTAATCATTACATAACGTAAAAACGATTTACTATAGTTATTGACATGATAAAAGGTTGATCATCGGTTAAAACACACAATCAGCATATAAGTTATACAAAGTTTAATTTTTCAAGTAATACATGAACAAAAATATAGTAAAAATTTGACCTAAAGTAAAGAATGTTCATACCTAGTCTCTACAAAACCCTGGATCTTATGTTATAAAAAAATGTTGAATCGTAGCATTTTGTCCTTTCATATCTTGTATGTATATTATGAAACGGGTTCTGATTCTTTAATATTCGAGACTCAAAAACTCATTTTATAGGTGTTCCTAGCAATGATATAAATTGAAAGTACCCATCTTTAGATTTTCTCATCAAGAAATTTCTTGGTATTTAATTACTTAGACGATACCCACTGTGTATCTTCTAACATTTGGAATCCTCTCACTTTAAAAACTGACTACATGTTGCTGCATGTATAATCTAAACATTCAGATTCTGTCGGATAACCTATTTATAATCACAAGCAAATAGGCAATTTGAAGGAGCCAATTTATAATATTTAGTTGACAATCAGTGACGGATCTAGGAATTTTGAACATGTGTGGCACAAGAATTTTTTTTATCGCAAGTTCTAGTCTATAAAAGACAATAAGTACTACCATATATTACATAGAACATTATAGTTATATCTTTATCTCATTTAAATGGGCTTATCCAAAAATTAAGCTTGGTTTCAAAGCACAAGGCTACTTTAAAAGTTGCCTACTCATATGTTGTACTTTTTACTTCTATAGCCTGCTGCAGTGAAAAAAAAGACATCAAAACAAACTAAATAAAAAGACAAAAATAATGACTATCCCTATTCATCTTCTTCTACCTTTCTTCTTTCTTTTTCTTTTTCAAAACTCAAAACCAAGTTTTTCCTCTAGGTTTTGTGCTCATTTTGTGCATATTTAGCTTCAAACTACATGTAGCACTTTCAAAAAACCAACAACCTGTAAACCATATTACGCTTCGTTGGCCAAAACCATTTGTGGCACGTGCCACAGGTAGCCAACACCTAGATCCGCCCCTGTTGACAATAGCTTATTTACAGTATTATATAATATATAGATGCAATGCATTTTGTCATATGTTTGCTAGGTGTTTATATGATTTCTCTTCGAGTTGTCAAAGACTTGCCAGCTTTATAGTTTGATGCATACAGTATACTGAATTCATGGTTTTTATTTTAAAATTATCTTTCTTATTTTTTTTATTCTGTATATAATAGGTTAAATTTGCTTATGCATACTAGCTTTTGTAGTGATAAAACAAATGAAATGAAGCTTCCAGTACAGTTCTATTATTAGTAACTTCATAACTTTATTAAAGGTTCATGCTTGCTAAAAAAAAAATTGTTTGGATATACAGTTTGAAAGTGATTATTGCAACTTCTAGATTCAGAATAAGTTTACCAAATTAATTTTTTTTTTTTTTTTTTTTGGAACGGCGATTTTATTAGAAACAAAAACTAGCAAGGAGCTAGATTAACAAATCAATAAGATAGGTAAGCGAGCTATTGCTATATTATTGACCATTTCTTCCATTCCGAACGAGGCTTTAGATCTATACTTACACCAATAAAAAGAACTAGCAATGACATTATCCAATAAGCATCGACTATCGAAGGTATTTCTCGTCGACAAATAGGAGCTTGCTTTCGTAGATTCCAAACGTACCACCAAATGAATCAAAACCGAAACTAACTCCTTTCGAAAAAATCTTTTTGAGTTTGGAATCCATACGAATTGAAACACAGCCAAACTTTCTATTCTGCCATTATGAGTACAAGTTTGAGCGTTGATCCAAATTCCACCAGCTCAAAACCTTATTAGCAATGTCCCGAACCAATCCACACCTAAAAAACAAATGGTCCGTCGATTCAATAGCAAATTAATTAGATATAATGAAAAAATGTTAAGCTGTCTTTTTCTTATTAATTTTTTTAAAGGTTTATTATAATTCAAGTAAGGCCTATAATATGTGGACAATTATTCTGCAAGATGTAAAATATGTGATTAGTAATTTTTTTTACCAAATTATGCGGTCCTTAGGCTGGACGGAGTGGAGGTGGGTTGGCAAACTCACCTAGGTGAGTTTTCAACTCACGCGCGAGTTGCCATGCCACCCTCCAAACTCACCTTGCCACATTGGATTTGTTTGGTGAGTTAACACCGAAAAAACCCACCTTTTGGTGAGTTTCTCACCTCACGGTGAGTTTTATTTGTGGGTCCTTTTTTTTTATTAAGTGTATTTTAATTGGTTGTGAGTGTGTGTGGATATTTAGTGGGTATATTTTATATAAAGTGGGTATTTTAATTAAAGGTGAGTTTTAGTGGTAAGGTGGGTTTTTATTACGGTTAAAAAATGAGTTGTAAAGTGAGTTTTATTTGGAGAGAGAAAGCTGATGTGGCGCTGACGTGTTAGGTGAGTTTTGCCTCACCGCTCCATCCAGCCTTTAAGATCTTCTTATGATAAAGAGTGACACACGTATTCTATGTCACCCATATCTCTCTGAATGTCCGTGTCTTTATAACAACTAATTTATATGGTCGACATGACGCACATGCTTATTATCCAAACTTATAATATAAAAATATCTTACACAATATATTCAAATTGATTAAAGGCCCTATAGCGATTGACTTATTTCACTTGAATATCACATGGGAAGATCGGCTATTTAAATTAATTAAGTGGAGCTTATCAATCTTTGAAATATATATATTATCTCAACTTGATGGGTTGCATTTGCTCTAGTGGCATTAAGCATACTCCTGGGTATGAAGATCCTGCTCTTCTAGCTAACGAAACCCCGTGTGAGTTCTCTAAATTATACTCCGTACTTTCGAACCCTAAATCCTAAACCCTAAGCTCTAAACCCTATGTTATCTTATGCAAAGTTATATGTTCATGATTTGTCCGAGTTTCAAACATTAATATGGTTAGGATTTTTTTTTTCGATAAGTACATGTGTTAGATAAAAACACTAAATATGGTATTTTTCACTGGATGGAGATATTGTACATGGAAATAACTAGTGATTCTTTTTTCTTTTTTTTTTTTTTTTTTTTTGCAGTCACCGTGAGCGATGTTGAGTCTTTGTATGAGCTATTCAAGAAGTTGAGCAGTTCCATTATCGATGATGGCCTTATTCACAAGGTATTTTTAAGTGATAACGATCTTTGAAATTTTTAAGTAATCAGAATACCTACTTATCAAGGGAGATACTCGTAGTAAATTAAGTACTAATCCTCTTTGCATATTCAGGAAGAGTTCCAGCTCGCACTCTTCAGAAACAGAAACAAGCAAAATCTATTCGCAGACAGGGTATGTAAATGCAATAAACAATAACTATTTAGCATTTGCGGCTTCTTAAATATATCTTTTATTTTTTACTAAAGAAAACGATGCTCGGATTTGTTTTGAAGATATTCGATCTATTTGATGTGAAACGCAATGGAGTTATTGAGTGTGGAGAATTTGTTCGATCATTAAGCGTTTTCCATCCGAATGCACCAGTAGAAGATAAAATAGAATGTGAGGTTCCTCAATCAATACATTTTTCTCAATAATCTGCTTGAATATAAATTATCTAGTTTCCTGGTAATATTCTAACCAAAACTCTTATGGACAGTTGCTTTTAGGCTTTATGATCTCAGACAAACTGGTTTTATCGAGAGGGAGGAGGTAGTTAGTAGTAATTATTTATCGTTCTTGATAATTAACCTGATCGACAATAAATAAAAGGGTTCATTTTTATGCTATGTTCATTTAAACAATTTGTTTTTTGTTCAACGTACAGTTGAACGAGATGGTAATAGCACTGTTACGCGAATCAGATTTGGTACTTTCGGAAGACGTTATTGAAATGATAGTCGATAAAACATTTAGTGATGCGGATATTAACGGGGATGGAAAGATAGACAAAGATGAATGGAAGCAATTTGTTGCGAAAAATCCATCTCTTATCAAGAACATGACCCTTCCTTATTTAAAGTGAGTATCTACAACTTTCTTGACAATGAGTAATTTAACTTACATTAATTTGGTATTTTATCCAACTTGGGACTTAATTTAATCAAAACCTAACAGACAATGACAATATATATCTGTAGGGACATAACTCTGGCATTCCCGAGCTTCGTTCTAACCTCTGAAGTAGAAGACTCAGAAGTATAGAACATAGAGGCATGCAACATTTTTCCAGATATATATATATATATATATATATATATATAGGATCAAATAAGAAGTTTTCTTAAAATAAGAAGGATAATAAGTAACTATAACTGCATATCCGAGATGCACCGACTTAAATTAGATGCATCTTTATAATCTTAGATGCATTATAACGCATCATGATGTGTTTTCTAGCTTTTAATTAGATACATATACGTATTTTAGATGCATTTCATTTTTTCTCTTGTTTTTTATTCCTCTGCATGTGCCAAAATTATGAAAATCAATTTGCACCATCTACGCATCAAATTAACGTTCGAAACTCAAAAAAATGCATCTAAATGAATAAAAATGTATCTAATGCAAGTAGTTGCATCTCAAATGTGTGGTTTTAGTCACTTCTCACCACTTCTTATTTTAATTTACTTCTCACTGGATCCCTAGTCTATATATATATATGTATAGAACATAGAGGCATGCAGCATTTTTCCATATATATATATATATATATATATGTCAATATGGAGGACTTGGCCCGTAAAGCCGGCTCACTGAGCTTGGTTAACATGCCAAGAATCGAAAACTATGTCAGCATAGAGGACTCCGGTATGAAGTAAAATGAGCTCATTGAGCTAGCCAAGATGCGCAAAAGGGGAAATCTAGGACGATTGAGGATCGTGGAGAATTATGCACATTCGAGCTTCTTGTACAGAGGGATGAAATTGGCAAATCTTGTGTGTATTAACTTGCAAGATATTGTTAATAATGTTTATTATTAGCTAATCAACTACGGAGTACAGTATTAGTTATGTTTTGTAGTCCAAGCTTATATGTTGCACAATTCTAAATTATTATTTGTAACTATATATTGTAATCTTATGAATTAAGTGAATTAAATGAATTTACCAATCATACATGGTAGTAATCAGAGCAAAACTCAAAATATAATTTTCTCTTCAGCTGCTTACGATAATCGACTAATCAGTGATGAACATAATTTTCTCTTGTTTGTTGAATTATTTGACTAACAATTGTGTGGAGTATTTGTTCCCACGTATTGTTTTCAAAAGCAGCATCCAAGATTTACAATTTAATTACTAGCTATCTTTTATTTTATTTTGGAAAATGATATAATTTGATATGCTTACATCTTTTATTTCTTCTCACTTGATCAATGATTTAAATTAAAGAATGGAATTAGTGCATTACACATGTTATAGTTTGGTATGGGTAGGAAGATATGTAGAAACATATTGTAGGATGATATAAACATATTGTAGGATGATATAACATTGCTCTTTTATTTTATTATTTTCAGATCCTGTATTGTTTGACGTGGCATATTTAGCCCATCATTGCTGAGTCTGTTGGATCGTAAACTTGATTTAGTCATAAAAGCCCGGGCCCATGATGAAGAAGCTTCTAGAATAATAAAGAAGTTTCTAAAATGATGAAGAAGCTTCTAGAATGATGAAGAAGTTTCTAGATAGATGAAGAAGCTTCTAGAATGTTATATGAAATATCTAGATAAACTTATCTAGTATGAATTATCTAGAATGTAGATAAGGATGATGATGTATCGAGAATTATTTAGAATATCCATGGAAATATCTTGTATCTAGAATATTCCATGGACTAGTATAAATAGGTGGTGGAGTAAGCATTTGTAACTACCAAGAGAAAAGTTAAGCAATAAAAGGTTCTTTGTATAAGCTCTCTAAGTGTTCCTCTCTTCGTGAAATATAAGCCTAAAAGGCCCTCGTGTTTCCAACAAATTGGTATCAGAGCTTGTGCTAGAAGACCGAGATGTCAAGTTCAATGAACTTGTTCCAATTTCCTCGTCTTACCAAAGATAACTATGGTAGTTGGTGTATTCGGATGAAGGCGTTACTCGGTTCACATGATGTGTGGGAGATAGTCGAGAAAGGTGTTGAGAAAGTTGATGATGAAGGCTCGTTGAGTGCCACTCAAAGGGTGGAGTTGCAAAAGGCAAGAAAGAAGGATCAAAGTGCTCTTACGATCATTTATCAATGTCTTGATGATGCGATGTTTGAGAAAGTTGCAAATGCAACCACTTCTAAGGAAGCGTGGGAGATCCTTCAAAATTCTTTCAAAGGAATTGATAAGGTGAAAAGGGTACGTCTTCAATCTCTTAGAGGAGAGTTCGAAAAACTCCAAATGGAGGAATCCGAAACCATTTCGGATTATTTCACTCGTGTCTTGACCATTTCAAATGAAATGAAGAGAAATGGTGAAAGCTTGAGTGACACAAGAGTGATAGAAAAGATTCTTCGCTCTTTGCCACCAAGCTTTAATTACATTGTTGTGGCTATAGAGGAGTCAAAAGACATCGACTCTATGACCATCGATCAACTTATGGGATCTTTACAAGCCCATGAAGAGAAGTTGAAGAAAAGAAGGGGGAAAGAACCCTTAGAGCAAGCTCTTTACTCAAAGGTCTCTTTTAAAGAAAGAGAAAAGAGCTTTCTACATAGAAAGAAGCAAGGACGAGGACGCAGTCATTTTCATGGTCGTGGTGGTTTCCAAGGCCGGGGACGAGGAAAAGGAAGAGAAGATGTCAATAAAGAAGATGAGAACCAATGGTCTACATATAGAAGAGGTCATAGGAGAGGCTTTCAATCTCAAAGAGGAGGTAAGCCCCAAATACAATGCTACAATTGTCGTAAATATGGTCATTATGCCAATGAGTGTACTAGATTAAGACAAGTGGAAGAAAAAGCTAATCTTGTAGAGGTAGAAGATGAAGATGAGCTTACTTTGCTAATGGCGAGACATGACGAACAAGAAGAGATGATAAAAGCATGGCATATAGATTCCGCTGCCAGTAACCATATGACGGGTGAAGAAGACTTGTTCATGGAGATGGAGCAAAGTAAAGGTAATGTCACCTTTAGAGACGAATCAAAGGCACCGGTAAAAGGAAAAGTTAAAATACTTATTCGAGCTAAAGATGGAAGTCACCAATATATTTCGGACGTATACAATGTGCCCAACCTTAAAAGTAACATTTTAAGCGTTGGACAACTTTTAGAGAAAAACTACGATATTCATTTCAAAGATCGTAGTGCTACAATAAGAAATCAAGAGGGAAAGCTCATAGCAAAAGTGCCTATGACTAAAAACCGAATGTTCATTTTGAACATTCAACATGATGAAGCGAAGTGCTTAAAGATTTGTTTGGAGGATCATTCGTGGTTTTGGCACATGAGGTACGAGCACTTAAACTTTGGTGACTTAAATTTATTATCTTCTAAGGGAATGGTGAAAGGGTTAGATCAAATTGATCATCCCAATCAAGTGTGTGAAGGATGTCTTCTTGGGAAGCATGCTAGGAGTTCGTTTCCTAAAGAAGCGACACCAAAAGCTAAGGAGCCTCAACAACTAATTCACACGGATTTGTGTGGTCCAATTACTCCACCCTCTCATGGTAAGAATCTCTACTTTATGCTCTTTATTGATGACTATTCAAGAAAGACGTGGGTGTATTTTCTAAAAGAAAAATCCCAAGCCTTTGAAGCTTTTAAGAAATTTAAAGCTATGGTTGAAAAGGAGAAAGGTTTAAAGATTAAATCCATGAGATCAGATAGAGGTGGAGAATTCTTATCAAAGGAATTTAATAAATTTTGTGAGGATAATGGGATTCGGAGATTTTTAACGGCTCCTTACTCCCCACAACAAAATGGAGTGAGGGAGAGAAAGAATAGAACCATTCTCAATATGGTTCGAAGCATGCTGAAAAATAAGAAGATGCCAAAGGAGTTTTGGGTTGAAGCGGTTGATTGTGCGGTATATCTATTGAACCGGTGTCCATCAAAGAGTTTAGACAACAAGACTCCACAAGAAGCATGGAATGGGATGAAGCCTACCGTATCTCATCTAAGGATATTCGGGAGCATAGCATATGTCCACGTCCCGAGCCAAAGGCGATCTAAGCTTGACGATAGAAGTAAGAAGCATGTGTTTGTTGGCTACGACAAACAGTCAAAAGGTTATAAGCTTTATAATCCAGTCACAAGGAAGGTGGTAGTGAGTAGAGACGTGGAGTTCGAAGAAGAAGGATCATGGGATTGGAGCATTGAGGAAAATGAAAGGTATGACTTTGTTCCTATGATTGACGAAGAAGAGACAGGTGAATCAGGTGATGAAGTACAAAAACCTGAAAGTCCAACTCCAACTCCAACCCAAGACTTGCCTTTAAGTTCAAGTGAAAGAGAACCAAAGACAAGAAGTTTGCAGGAGCTCTACGAGGTAACTGATGAAATACCCCTTCTTTGTTTATATGCTGACTGTGAACCTTTAGTTTTTGAAGAGGTCATGAAAAAAAAGAAATGGAGACAAGCCATGGAGGAAGGGATAAAGTCGATATAGAAGAATGATACGTTGGAGTTGACAACCCTTCCGAAAGGCCAAAAGGCTATTGGAGTTAAGTGGGTATATAAGGCCAAGAAAAAACGCCAAAGGCGAAGTGGAGAAGTGCATGGCAAGACTCATGGCAAAAGGTGGAAAATCCAACAAATGGATGTGAAGTCGACAATAGACTTAGCGAAAAATCCAGTCTACCATGATCGGAGTAAGCATATCAACACTCGTTATAACTTTATTCGAGAGTACATTGCAAGGAAAGATGTACGAGTGATACATCCGAGGTCCAAAAAAACAAGTTGTGGATATCTTCATCCAGCCGCTCAACAAGCGAGATTTCTCAAGACAAAGGATGATGTTTCGAGTCGGGAAATCAAGTTTAAAGGGGGGTGTTGGATCGTAAACTTGATTTAGTCATAAAAGCCCGAGCCCATGATGGAGAAGCTTCTAGAATAATAAAGAAGTTTCTAGAATGATGAAGAAGCTTCTAGAATGATGAAGAAGTTTCTAGATAGATGAAGAAGCTTCTAGAATGTTGTATGAAATATCTAGATAAACTTATCTAGTAGGAGTTATCTAGAATGTAGATAAGGATGATGATGTATCGAGAATTATCTAGAATATCCATGGAAATATCTTGTATCTAGAATATTCCATGGACTAGTATAAATAGGTGGTGGAGTAAGCATTTGTAACTACCAAGAGAAAAGTTAAGCAATAAAAGGTTCTTTGTATAAGCTCTCTAAGTGTTCATCTCTTCGTGAATTATAAGCCTAAAAGGCCCTCGTGTTTCCAACAGAGTCGTTGTGTAAAAACTATCGCTATTAATCATAACTCAAATATTATACTCAATCAACATCCTCACATGCTTATTTATTACTTATAGAATCAAAATGATCGTCCTCAACTGGATGCGATACAACATATAAAAAAAGCAGTTATCCCAGATGCAACTGATGAATACAAAATCTCTCTTACAACTCTCTACACAATAATAAACTAATAACAAACCAAACAATTTGATCAAGAAGATCAAATAATAAGACTGATGACTAAAGAAGATGAAACAAGAGAATGAGAGGTGTGTGTGAAATAATGGCTAAGTTAGCCCTAGATCCTGATTAGCGATCTATTTATAACCTATATTCTATCTAAGCCCATGCATAATAAGATATAACAAACACAATACAAAAAACAATATAAAGTATTAAAACTTTACATAATTAGTCCTTGTTAGTTTAAACTTTAAATGAATTTGTAATAAACATATATATTTCAACACGTTGCTTCTTCATTCATTATCAACATACTAGCAGGGTACTCGCGTAATGCGGCGGCGAGTACTCTGTGACTATATTTTGCGGCGAGCAAATGTTATTCTGTTAAACATTTTTAACAATAATTGTACAAATGAATGATAATTTTTAATAAAATAACTTTAAGCAATAACAATGCAAAGTATCTCATATCCAAATAAACTAAGGTCCAAACGAAAGAAGGGAACATAAGTAGCATCTTTGAAATATAAGTTAAAATAGACGGGTATCCACTTGTTGCGGCGACGGGTTCCTGTATAATTTAATTTTCTAGCGAGGGACTGGGCGAGGTTCAAAGGCCAGAAGAATCTTGGATGATTGAATCTATTGTGTGTGAAGTATGATTAGTTTGTGTTGTAGCTTTTTGATTCTTTCATAAACCATGAGTTTTTTATATTAAGATTTTTAACTCACATTTTAATATATATCAATAACACTTTTTCAGTTTATATGTTACAAATATTGATATAGTGGTTACATAGTTTTCTCATTAAATTGCTTATTTATCATTAATATAACCGTTACAAGTTTTGAGTTTACATGATGATAAATAGGATGTTACAAAAGAGATTATAATAAGCAATGAAAAAATTAGTTTATGTTGTAGCTTTTTGATTCTTTCATAAACCATGAGTTTTTTTATATTAATATCTTTTAACTGACATTTTAATGTATATCAATAATATTTTTTCAGTTTTATATGTTACAAATATTGATATGATGGTTACACAGTTTTCTTTTAAGACTTTTTTTTATAGAAACTCCTAAATACATCATAAGTAGTTAATAATATCCGTTACAAGTTTTGAGGTTACATGATGATAAATGAGATGCTACAAAAAGGATTATAATAAGCAATCACAAATATAAAAGATAATAATAAAAAGTTTAATAAATACATATGCCAAACTTTTTAATACGTTAGATACCTAGTTTGCAAAAGCATTAATCATAAATGTTCTAAAACCAAAAAGATAATTACGTGATCCCAAATCAAGTGATTCGCATATACACAATATAATTTGCATTTTTCTTAACTATGACCGCCTCGTAAACGACTCGTGAGACCATTAATCATTCTCACTCGACACAAAACCAGCAAGCTTTCTTCTTTTTATCATCCCTACGACTTGGGGACATTGAAATAAGTTATAACAAATCATACCAAAGAAAAGATAATGCAATAAATAATAAGATTTTTCTATGGTGTTTCTTGCTACACAACGGACTACAACAGCACTTTACGTAATAATTCTCATCATTACCAAGATTATTCGATCCTAACCGAATCCGCCTCGAGTCCGACTCATTAAACCAAGAAAAAATATCTGACCAAATTGGTACAATTTCCACCCTTGCCATCAACATCTTGATATACCCCGTAAGCATCACTAACACTTACTCAATACCTGCCACTAATCAACTTATCTGATACCCTGCATGTATAACCATTAATAAATCTAATATTAACTAACCTAAAGTTTTAAAATAGGTTAGCAAGATCTAACACCTCGTTTCTTTCTCATGCAACCACAAATCAATTTGTATACCGTTGTCTCATCATGTGTAATATTAGTTAAAGAAAAATGAAAACTTAAAGGAGGAAGAAGAAACCAACCGTAGTGGTTTCGGTGTATTGTGGCGGAGGAGGATGAGGTGGTGGCGACCGAAGAGGATGTGATGGTGTATTTGAGAAGATGGTTTATTATTTTATTTTATTTTGATTTTATATCCTTGTTATTGTGAGATGTTACAATGTTAGCTTTTACAATAAGCTGTATCAATGATAGCTGTTACAATTTGATTGAATTGATGACAAATAGCGGTTACAAGTTGACTGTATTGACAAATGTATATGGTGATCAACATTGACTAATGGTTTGTTACTTTCCTATTAAGAAAATATTTTTTGCTTAATTTTTTAAGACTTATTTATTTAGAAATAGGCTAAATGCTTTATAAAGTAGTAGAGATATTCTATCTAAGCCCACATGCATAATAAGATATAACAAACACAATACAAAAAACAATGTAAAGTATTAAAACTTTACATAATTAGTCCTTGTTAGTTTAAACTTTGAATGAATTTGTAATAAACATATATATTTCAACACGTTACTTCATTCATTATCAACACAATTATACTATTAATATTTGTTCAACTTGGGGTTTGGAGTCGATATTGTTGTGAAGCCGTCGAGTAGAGGTATTGGCTTGAGGGAGTGGGACTGCTCGAGTGCATTGTGAAGCCGTGGCTTGAGCCGACACTATTCACACGTCGAGCCGAGCCGACACCATGTTTCCACTAAGAGGATTAAAAAATAGGTTTGGGTTAGTGGCTTTTCCACTAAGCTGCCACTTAATTTTGAGGGTTACTTGCATTTGTGACACCTGTTATGTCTAACAGTTGTCTTTCATTATCGACATGATTAACATAGCATTATATATTTCACATAGAAGGTTTGGTGGAAGGGTTTTCATCTTGCCATTGACGACTTCCTTTAGGGTACTTTTAGCTTCCAGGCATGTATAAACACCTTCTTTTTATGTTTCTTTAATGTCGGTATAGTTTGGAAGTAGTGATTGCGTAATATACTTCAAACGCCTAATAATTTTTTGCGATTAGGGGTTAGAGAAAGTGAAACTGAGTATGTGGTTTGGGAGTTGTAATTGTGAAATTTATTTCAAGTGTTTGATGGTTTGTCGGTTGCAGCTTTTTAGTTCTTGAATTGGCTCGAATGTTTGAGGTTTTATTTGTTGGTGCTTTTAGTGTGTTGATGCATTATGTGTGTCAGGCTCATGTATATTTTAGTGTCCTTGCTTATTAGGCTTATGTTTCTTTGTTTGATGCTTCGATGTTTTGCAACATTGTGTAAACTTATGATGATAGCTTATTATATGTGATCACTTAGATTTCTTTGTGTTGTTATTGTTTGAGTTTTTATACTAAGATGTGGAGCCAATTTGAAAATATGAAAATAGATTGTATAAACTTATGATCATAGCTTATTGTTATTGTTTGAGTTTTTATACATAAATACAGAGCCAATATCAAAATATAAAAATGGAAATAATGAAACTGAGTTGGTTGGTGAGAGATTAATAAGGACGTTGACTCTTGGTCTCCTTAAGCTAGCCTAGAATTGATGAGTATGACGGTGGTAATGTACTGTTGGGTGATGGCAGGGAATGCCCTGTATGGGGGACGGGTAAGCTTCAAGTACAAATGAGGGATGGGTCGAGTTTCGTGTTTGACAACGTCAAGTACGTTTTAGAATTTAGATGAAACTTGATATCACTGGGCACTCTTAAAAAAGAAAGTTTTACCTTGAAGATGCAGTCGGGCAAGATCAAGGTTATAAAGGGTTCGCTGGTGGTACTATTAAGAACAAGAATGGCTAATTGCGTATATACCCTCAACGGTCAGGCAGTGACAAGGAAGACATTGAAGGGTAGGAAGCAGTAGGAGAATATCATACTAGGTGGAAGATCCAGACGGGATACAACAGCATAATGGGTTGGTTGAGAAGACGAACGTGACACTCTTGGCTAAGGTATGTTGTTTTTTGATTCAGTTTGGTCTATTAATGGTCTTTTAGGCATAGGATATAACTAGGTCTTCATATCTAGTGAATAGGTCACTATCATCAAGGATTGGGTTCAAGACGCCTATAGATACGTTGAGGTTTTATGGTTGGCTTGCTAGTATTTAGCAAGAGATGCTTAAACCAGTTAAGGTCAATTTCATATTCCTGGAACACCATAAAGGTATAGTGGGTAATAAGGTTCGGAGGTTAGATGACGTTACTTCAAAGGTGGTGCTTTACATGACTATGGTTTTCTATGAGAGTGGGAAATACTAGAAAACTTTCATTGGTTATGGTGTAGGTACGAGTTTAGTGCAAGTGTTTGCAAGGAGTTGAGGTTGAGGTGGAACCACAAGAGGATCATACATTTGAGGTGGAACCTCAAGGAAATGGCAGTCATGTAGTTGGTTCACCAGAAGTACAAACTCAAGATTTGATAGACTATCATTCAACACGTGATAGGGAGCAACACTCAACATATGAACTATTCATGTATAGAGAAGAATAAAATAATGTTGCTTTTGTAGTTGCTGAAGTGGAGAAGATATATGTACACGAGTCATTGACTTTCAATGATACAGTTGCTTGTGAGGTGATTTCCAAAAGGAAGGCTCGATTGAAAAAAGATATGGATGCTCGTTCAGATATGCATGTGCTCAGCAATGGTTGCAAGGAAAAGCAGTAACGATAGTGTTGGCTATTATTGGGAGTATACACCAGATATGTTCATACATCTATCTTTCTATATAGATGATATGTTTTTTTTCATACACCAGATATGCTCAACAATGGATGCTCGTTCAGATATGCATGTGCTCAGCAATGGTTGCAAGGAAAAGCAGTAACGACAGTGTTGGCTATTATTGGGAGTATACACCAGCCAGAAGAGTTCATACATCTAATCTTTCTATATGATGATATTTTTTTTCTTATCGGTTCCTCGCTTAGAACTAGGTTTATCAAGGGTTTGCTGGATAAAGCAAAAGAAAATTTACTTGGTATGGAGATCAACAGGGACAGAGTGGGTAATCAACTCTAAGGGGTTTACGAGTCCTATGGTTACAATAGGAAAGTCGGTACATAAATTTGTTGGAAGGGAACATTTCAATAGTCGTTGGAAGGTAAATCTTACCAGGGGACTGTGATATGGAGAAGAAGAGGAGTAAATGGTCATATGTATATGCATTTTGAAGCCAAGTAGTATCAGGTGTCTGCACGAGACTTGACTTAGCATATGCAAATATGGGTATGTTGAATATGTTTGATCATGGGTTACAAACAAACGTACATGTTTTTGTGGATTTTGACTACGTCATGGGACGATTGATCAATGCTATGGGTAGATCAATCACAGGGTACAAGTTGATGATACATGAATGTGTAGAAAGCTCGGAAGCTAATTTGTAGCACATAGAGGCTTTGTCGAAATCTGAAGCGGGATATATGATGTTTATTGAGTCTTGGAAGGAAAGATGGCTAAAGGGACTCTTGACAAAGTTAGAACCTAAACTAAGGTTAGTAATGGTTGTTGCTACTAATACCTTGATGAAGGTGGTCCTCGGTCTAAGGTTCTAGCCACTACAAGAAAAAGTGCTTTTAGTGACCACACGAATATGGTCACTAAAAGTCGATATTTCGTCACTAATAAGTTATTAGTATTAATATTAGTCTAATGTTTAGGGGTGTAATATGTAAGCTTAGTTCATATTTTAGTCGAATAAATAAATGGGTTGGTGGAATGTTTTGCATGTCATATAAGGAAGTTACATGCTTTGCATGGTTCGCATATATCCCATTGAAGCAACCGACTAGTTCTTCCTTTGTATTAGCCGATTCTTTGTTAGACAAAGAATGGTTTTATCCCCCCTCGTTCTCTATAAATAGAGGTGAGGGGGGAGAGGTTCATTGTACCGTTCATTTTTTTTTCCTTTGACCAATAAATGTAAACGTTTGGGTCTCTCGTGTGCGTGTTACTTTTCAGTCGAGTAGAGGTTCTCGAAGTGTGTCGATATATTCACAAAAGTCGGGATTCCGCATCATTACTTCTTGGTTTGTTGTATTGATATCCAACACAAAACGAGCTCTTAATTAAGCTTTATTTACTGGCCAAGAGTCACAAATAATATTAAAGATGGAGTACTCGGGTATGAAGTAAAACGAGCTTCTTTTAAAAGGGGTTGAAAATGGCAAATTTACTGTCTATTTACATTTAACTTGCAATATATATGCATGTGTGTGGAAATGTTGTCAGTTAGTCGTGCCAAACTCCTCGTGCCATAGAGAAAAAGTGGTGTCACGTCAGCAAAATGGAGTTTGGCACCAGAATTGCTAAGGCACCAGAATTCAGCGGCATTGGTTGGCACCAGAATTTCTGGTACCAAACCATTTTATTTTTATTTTTTTTAATTAACTATTATTTAAATAAACTTATTATAACTAAAATAAAATTCATTAAAATTAAAACATTACATTAAAAAAATACATAAATTAAAAGACATAAATTAAAATGCATAAATTAAAAGACATAATTTAAAAAACATAAATTTAACGGCGTCGGTCGACTAGTTTGGTGGTAGATATTCGGCTCGGATTCGTTCCTTTTGGGCGTTGATGATAGCGGCGTAGGTCGGATCCATCCCGCTTGTGTCGATTTGGAGAACTTTCATGTCCTCCGCAACCTTTTGAGCTTGAATCAACCGTCTTCGGTCTTCGCTCTCTTGCGAGAGCACTTGCATTTTGGCCTTGCGGTCTAAGTCGTATTGTTCCGCCATGAACTCTTGATAAGCGACCGGGTTAGAACCGGAGCTAGCGGTCGAGTTAGAACCGGAACGTTGACTTTTAGCAATTCGTTGCAACCCGGGTGGCCGAGGCAACTCATCATCTCCAAAATGGTCCGGTTCCTTGTCGGTACCCCGAAGACGACTTCTTCGTTGCAAAGTCGATTCGGGGTTTTTCCACTTGTGCCTATCTTTCAAAAAATTCCAAGCACTCCGGTGCTTAAACTCACCCCCGACGATGGTTTCATACAATTGGAGCACCCTCGCCATATGGTTCTCATCGTTCTCCCCACTATGAGCAAGCGTTTCCTCATACAATTGGTTAAACTTCATAACCGCGGCATTCATTGGAGTCCACTTGCCCGTCAACATGTTCTTTGTACGCTCTTGGAAGCCTTTTTTGTTAGCTTCTTGATTGTACACATCTAGGATTTTGTACCAAAAAGTCGCCAACTTTTGATCACACCCGGTTTTTGGATCCTCGGAAATTTGAATGAAACTTTCCGCCAAAAGCAACTCCTCGGCTTGGGTCCACGCATGTCGAATTCGTCCTTCTTTGGTTTCTTTCTCAACTTCCACATCTTTTCCTTTGTTTCTTTTTGCTACCGACTTCTTACGACCGCGGTTAGGCTTCGACGTCGGGGTTGGAAGCGGTTCCTCTTCTTCTTCTTCGGTTTCGTCAACTAGGTGGTGAGATTGTTGCTCGGAATGTGGTTGGGAAGTGGTGAATTGGTTTGATTGTTGTTGTTTGTTCATTTGCATTTGCATTTTAAATTGGTGAAACAACATTTGTTCTTCTTGATTAGAATATTGAGGTTGGAAATTTGGATAGTAAGGCATTTGGGTGAATGAAGGTTGAGTGGAACCGCCCGGATTCGAAGACGACCCCGGAATTTGGTTGGTTGGGTCGGTAAGCATACCGGAAATCCAATTCGGGTTGGGATTCATTTTTTTGAGTGAAAGATGAGAGAATTGGTATAGAAATTGTGTGTGAAGTTATAAAATATAAAGGGGGTATTTATAGGATTTTTAAAGGGGTAAAAATAGGGTTTTGGGGGTATTTTTTTCAAAAACCCGCTCCCCCCAACGGCTCCAAACGGCTACTTTTTCAAAAAAAAAAATCTTTCGCGTGGGCTGTTAGCCACGGCGCGAGAGAGCTTGGCGCGAACCACGGAGTGGTGCGCCATGGCTCAATCTCGCGCCATAGCTTGGCACGAAGCCTTGGCACGACCACTCCCTTCCCTCTTAAAAAAGAAAAAAAATATCTAATTTTAAAGGACATGCTATCTTTGACTCTTTGTTCTTTGGAGTAGATCGATGGAGAGATTTAAAATTGTTGTAAGATGACAAGAATGAATATATGTTAATTTTGTATTACTTCTACTTGTTGGCCTTAGCATAATATATGTGTTGGATTTTGATGATTTGAGTGTTTATGTTCTTTAGAGGAGGGTCAAGAGATACTTCCATTGCCAAATTTTAGATTATGAAAGTATGTGATACCGGAGATATAAAAGTCACGATAAAAGCCCGAGCTTTTACTGTTTAAAATAGCCCTAGCTTTTACTCCTTTTTTTGTTAGAAGGTATCTGATGCACATTGTAAGCTTACGTACATTCCTTATGAAAGTATGTAAATATTGCAGTTTATACTTGTTACCGTATTTATTTAGGTTTTCACACTATAAAAGAAATATACTGTATGTAATTGGCGGCTAAGAAGCTACCGGATTGGTTGTCAATTTTGACCTCAAAAACAAACAAGATAAAATATTTACAAAATAAAATCCACAAATATATGTGTCATGTAAATGTGATGAGTGAAAAATATAAAAGAAAAAATATTAAACAACTTGATTGCTCCGAGTCACTTGCAATATCATTGTGTGAACAAATGGCTTTGACCAAAGGCTAATGATTTGCACACTCTAATGTACAAGTAATTGAAGCAGATGGTCAACACTCTACAAGTTTTTAATACGCAGAAGGAGTGTCCCAATCAATTATGAAAGTGTGCAAATCAATTCCCATGACCAAAGGCACACCTTTAATTAACTCTCTAAACTCGTGTATGCTAGCTACGTAAAGCTGGAGTCGTGTATCATGGGTTAGTTGAAGTGTTCTAGGCCTTATAACACCATAACACCGTCAATATCAGCACATAAGCTTTAACATTTTAACACCAACATACCAAAAAACCCTGCAATCATAACACCCCATAACATCATCATTTTGTGAACCACTTTTTTCTCTTTTCCAATTATTTAAACAAACTAAACTATTTTATTCATTTCATAAAAATAAAAATTACAATACTTAAAAAAACACACGAGATTAAAAAAAACATACGAAAAAAACATACGCCCTAACGACTAATCCCGGGTTATCTTATATTTGTCTTTGATCATTTGTTTTTGGTGGTTGATCCAAAACGCGGCGTCCTCCGAAAAATCTTCCGTGCTAGTTGCGGGAAATTTCATCTCCTCCACGCATAAGCGTACGATCTTTTTCTTTAGCGACATCGTACGCCGACTCGGTGGCTTCCCGTTTGAGACGAAATTCGGTTGACATATGCTCCCCGAATGGGTTTGACGAGTTTCCTTCCCCCTGTGCTCGTCTTCTTAGATTTGCTTTTTTTGGCGGGACGGGCTTTGCCGAGTCTTGGGGGACGCGGTCTTACATCTTTACTGAATAGCTCCTCGTGGCCTACCCCGGGGACTTGTTCACCTCCGGTTAGATCAACTGGGTCAATCGGGGAAGACGCGTACCATTCTGCATGGGATCTCAAGATTTCTTACGCGTCTTTTTAGACAAACGGGTTTCCTTTATTCTCGTCCCGATACGTCGTTCTAGCCCGTTTCATAACATCCAAATCGTTTTCCCCATTTTTTCCTAAACGTATGCTTCGTTGAACTTTTGGCAATATTGGTTCAACGTATGCCACTTGCTTGTCAACATGTCTTTGTTGCGTTTTTGATAATTTTGCCTATTGAACTCGCGCAAAACCTTATAACAAAACGTTTCTCCCTTTTATGAATTTTCGACATTGGGATCCTCGTAAACGGCAACGTAACACGAAGCAAGTAACGTTTTCTGGATTGGTTGCCAACGTAAAGAAACCCCTGTCACGCCGTGATTTTTTTCGGTGACGGGTTCTTTGGATTTTTTTTTGTGGCCCGTCTAAGTCGTCTTTTGCTCGAAGGTGTTGACTCGGTAGTTACTTGTGAGGATTGGGTTTGCGGTTGTTCTTGTTGAGGGTATTATGGTGGTTTTTGTTGTAGATTTTGGAATTCCATGTTTAGCATTTGTTGTTAATATATTGTTGTTGTTGGTTTTGTTGTTGTTGAAATTGTAGAAGTTGCTCGGGAGTCGGAGGGAAACCGAATTGGGGTGGGTTATGTTAGAATATTGCAGAAATTCTACTAATAATATGAATGAAATTGAGGACGTGATAATCACTGTCCTTAAAGAATATTAGC
>BQNB010091099.1:0-26965 GCA_026074375.1 Tanacetum coccineum
AAGAACCTTAGCAATTGTTTCATCATCTCCAAAGATTGTAGAAGTATGTGTTTGAGTGGATGTTTGAGTGGGTTGATTAGCAATTCTTCTTCAGTACCTTTCTTATGCCCATCAGTACTTTGAACTTGCTCTTCAGTACCTTCAATGTGTTCTTCAGTACCTTCATTTTGCTTGTCAGTACTAACTTTGGATCCGTCAGTACTAACTATTGGTTTGTCAGTACTAACTTTCTCCATATCAGTACTAACTCCCTCTTTGTTAGTACTAAGTACATTCTCCTCAATCTCCTTGTCTTCATCCACTTCATCCCTTGTCCTCCCTTCATCCTGAGCATTCTCTGTTTCCATATGATCAACTGTATCTTCAGGAATTTCATCAAACAGAGGATCTCTTTGAAATGATGAGTGAGAAGTATGTGTTTGAGTGGATGTTTGAGTGGGTTGATTAGTAATTTCTTCTTCAGTACCTTTCTTATGCCCATCAGTACTTTGAACTTGCTCTTCAGTACCTTCAATGTGTTCTTCAGTACCTTCATTTTGCTTGTCAGTACTAACTTTGGATCCGTCAATACTAACTATTGGTTTGTCAGTACTAACTTTCTCCATATCAATACTAACTCCCTCCTTGTCAGTACTAAGTACATTCTCCTCAATCTCCTTGTCTTCATCCACTTTATCCCTTGTCCTCCCTTCATCCTGAGCATTCTCTGTTTCCATATGATCAACTGTATCTTCAGGAATTTCATCAAACAGAGGATCTCTTTGAAATGATGAGTGAGAAGTATGTGTTTGAGTGGATGTTTGAGTGGGTTGATTAGCAATTTCTTCTTCAGTACCTTTCTTATGCCCATCAGTACTTTGAACTTGCTCTTCAGTACCTTCAATGTGTTCTTCAGTACCTTCATTTTGCTTGTCAGTACTAACTTTGGATCCGTCAATACTAACTATTGGTCTGTCAGTACTAACTTTCTCCATATCAGTACTAACTCCCTCCTTGTCAGTACTAAGTACATCTTCAGTACTAAGTACATTCTCCTTAATCTCCTTGTCTTTATCCACTTTATCCCTTGTCCTCCCTTTATCCTGAGCATTCTCTGTTTCCATATGATCAACTGTATCTTCAGGAATTTCATCAAACAGAGGATCTCTTTGAACTGATGATTCAGCTTTAGCAAACTTCCTCCCTTGTTTGGATACAGACTCTTTATGCACCCTCTGTTTCTTTGAGAAGCTCTTTATTGGGAATCTTTGCTTCAATGAGACACTTTTCAGCCATGCTATATGGTGTTGGATGACATGTTTAGCTTGCTTCTTGAGCTTTGTGATCTGAGCCTTTAAGTGTTGTATTTCCTTGGTTTGATCTGAAACCTGTGCACATAAAGAAAGACAAAGATCATAGACACTTTGGATAATCATGTCACCCTCATTCCCTGAAAGGGATTTATCACTGGATGAATGACCTCAAGATTCCCACCAAGTTTCTGGGATAGAATCAGGAATAGAAGTAGTGGGTGAAGGTCTTGGGGATTGATCAGTCTGTTGCTCAAAAGGTACCTCACTAGTTTGAGCAGGGGATGAGTCAGTCTGTGGCTCATGAGGTACTTCACCAGTGGGAGCAGGAGAGGGTGTAGGTAGTGCTTTTAGATTGGTCTTTTCTAAAGAAAGCACCCTTTCATGCCTGAGTTGGTTTGTACCAACATAGTGTAGCAAAGTACAAAGGGGTTACTTTCCCTGATACGATCTTGTTACCCTTTCTTAACCATGAAGAAAAGGACATTATAGTTAAAAGTATTTACAGGAAAATGATCTAAGGTACAGATAATTAGCTAGTTGTTTTACCTATAAAGATAGAAAAAACGTGGGTACATTACAATCTTTTTCTTCACCCTAGCATCTAATGTCTAAAGCTACCATAAAGATTAATTTAGAAAAATAACTTCTTGAATAAGCTGATATAAACCTATTAAGCCAATGTGGCAATTTTATAATGAGAATTTTGAATACCCAATCTACGCGTCTATTTGGAACATAAGACACTGGATTAATTATACAGAACATACAAAACTCCAATTAATTTGAAAACACAGCTTTATTAACATAGTTAATCACTGGTCTAAAATACCCCTTATACCCCCATCTGACTGATATAGCATAAAATATAGACTGATTAGGTTATAAAGAGGTTCTATCCCATCAGCATTCATCAAAAGAAGAATCACTTTTATTGATGCTCTCAGAGATAGACACAGACTTGCCATGCTACATTTGGCAGTAATTTGTCTAACATTGTTTGATTGTTTGGGACTTAGTAGACGTCCAAAAACTATTCAAAAATGTAGTTGAAACAACAGGGACTTACAGCATAGATAGTAGATATAGAGATGAATGGAACTTCGCTTGAGAAAATCAATAATCTCGTGAAACTCGGCATTCCCTTCAGAATTCTCCAAATATGCGACCATATTATGCTTCAGACATGAATCTAGAACAGCCATCTTACTTGAAAGAGAGATCGTTGTTAAGAGAGATATTAGGGCTTGTAACTACGAATGTAGTTTAGAGAGAGAATGCGTATGAAAGTCTGCGCAATGAAATGGGTTTATATAGGCTTTAGGAGACCTAATTTCAACGGAAAACCGTTTCAATTTACAACGTTTGTACCTTGGCGTATTTTTTTCTACGACTTAAGAGCGGTACAAACTTTTTTGCCCAACGGTATAAAGTTGCATGGCTTGGGTACTAACTTTGTCCAACCAAAGAATGAACAATGTAGGTATCAAGAGTGCTTCAGTACCATCAGATAAACACTCTCAATGACTCTCTAAACTCTTTCTAACCTCTAGTAATGCATCATCTATGGTTAACATGTTTCTTTATACAAACTATACAACACAGCATATTTCCTCCCTTTAACCAATGCAGCTTATGGATTTATCATCCCAATTGTAACAACCAAGAACTGAAATCTGCTAACATCAAATGCCTTGGTGAGTAAATCAGCTACATTGTCAAGCAGTGTGATTTTAAGCACTCTAAATGAGTTTTTTTATAAGCATCTCTTATTTAATGGTGGCCTTAATAGCAATGTGCTTTGTTTTGGAGATGATTACTATAGATTGCTTTACCAATTGCAACTGAGTGCTTTTCATTATTCAATGTAGATCTTTGTGTTCATGAAGTGACCCATAGGTCTAACATTGATTTTGTATCTACAGACTTGCCCTCAGTAGCAACATATTTCTGCCTCTGTAGGTAGAAGTAGCCACATTGGATATTGGCTTTTTGCATTGACCAAGAATGAGTCTCTGCCAGAAATTGAAAACCTCCTGTTGTGGATTTTCCTGTCAAGGTTTGCTCCAGCATAGGTACTATCTGAATAGGATTCCAGGACAGGAAGACACTCTAGGATACCAAAGAACGGTTGAGGTTTTCCTTTAGGTACCCTAAAAATTCTCTTGACAGCACTTAGATTTGGCCCCTCTTTGGAGTTCGACTAAACCTGAACCATCCCTGACATCCACAACAACAGTCTTCTAAACTCAAGTCAAGAACATTAAAGAGACCCATCATTTCATATCAATGAATGAACTTCCACATCATTCTCTTCCTTCATCCTTGACTAAAGGCCTTCTGAGTGTCAATTGTGTACTAACAGTCTCTTAACATTTGCAAAGTCAAAAATCTTCAGGAATTCTGCAACATACTTATCCTGACTAATAAAGGATACCATCTGTTTTTTAAATAAAATACAAAACCGAAGAAAATATGTATCCCCCTCCCCCCTCAAATCCCTTCTCGCATCCCTAACCCAACACCTCCATATATCCACCCTCTACACACTCTCAATATCCAGTCCTCTCATAATACATCCCCCAATCTAAAAATAATACCCCCTTAAGATATCATCCACATCGACTTGAACTAGTATGATATCATGTTTGTCTTCTTTAGTGAAAGAGAGTTTTGTTAACTGGATCCTCTTTAAAATCCATTCTGCCATAAGAAAGTAGATAAAGTAGCATAAGCTTTGGAGCTTGCTGTCGCCCATAAAGCGCTTTTAAAACTTTGTAATACCTATCTTAGGATAAAAACTATATTTAGGATCTAGAAAACCCTTAGCGTGGTTGAGACAATATACTCTTCATCAATTTTCCCATAATGGAGGGCACTTTTAGCCATCCCATTTGATAGACTATAACAGCCCATATAAGAGGCAAAGGCTCAAAAAGTCCTTATGGCTTCAAGTCTTGCAAGGAGCAAAAAATCCTCATTCATAGTCTATCCCTTCCTCTTGCCTATGTCCCTGAGCAACTAACCTTGCTTTATTTCTGACAACAACTCCTCTTTCATCCTTCTTATTTCGATAAACCCACTTTGTACCGATAGCCTTCTTCCCATAAGGCAAGTCTACTAAGACCCAAACTTTCTGTATCTCGAACTGCAACAATTCTTCTTGCATAGCATCAACCCAGCTTTCATCTTCAAGAGCTTCTAAAATCTTCTTGGGTTCATGTTGAGACAGGAAACAAGCAAATAAACAATGATGAAAGTCCTTGTGGTTTGTTCTCTTTTGCTTTTGAACATAGCTAACAAAAGCATGAGCTCCAGAACTTTTATTTACTTTGCTTCTTGTTTGAACTGCTGAGTTTGGATCTCCTAGAATTAGTGCTTTAGGATGAGTGGAGTGAATCCTTGATGTGGGAATAGGACTAACATTCACAACAGTTTCCAAGTTTGTGAAGTCAGCCACTGCACCCTCATCATCAAAAGATGAAGTAGTGAATATACCATCAGACTGATTAATACGCCGTACGGGATGTTGGAGGGATTGGAGGATTTTGATAGATATCTTCAAGTGGAGGTATTTCTGAATCATCTTCTTCAGGATTTGTTGGATCAGAAAGAGATAGTCCCTCATTAGGATTGCTCAGAGTACTAACTGGTATGCTAACAGTATTAACTAAGTTAGTACTGCTAGCTTTAGCTGGTGTGCTAACAGTACTAAAAATGTTAGTACTGCTAGGCTTAGCAGCTCCTTCTTTTTAACACAAGGTTCAAACTTACTTCCTAAGAGCTTCAGCTTTCCTCATAAGCTCCTTTTTCTTGCCTTCTTAAGTCTTTCAAGGTCATCCATAAAGACTTTCTTCCTCTCTTGGACCTTCTCTCTTATCATCTGTTGTTAATGCTGGAGTGATTGTTGAAGAATAAGAAGGCCATATTGGCAGTACAAAACAGTCTTGAGCAGATTCATCTTCTTTGTCAGAATCCCCTTGCTAAATATCTCTTTGCGTGTACCTGCATTTTGGTTAGCTTCTTGGTTGACCTGCATTGTAGTTAGCTTGATTCTCTGAACTAATTTGGATTGATAATTCATAGAATCAGTTAAGAATAATCAAGATCAAAAAGCCAAGTTGGTTATAGAGAGATATAGAGATCAAACATTTGGTTTTGTTCTCTAAGAAGGTGCATGTGCATGGTTTTTCTTCAACTCTTTTGGTTTCTAAATTGTATACCCTATAAGCCTTGCTTTGTAGAGAATACCCAACTAAAAACCCTTCATTTGATTTTCCAGCAAACTTTCCAAGGTGGTCAATGGTATTCAAGATGGTCACATGGAATCCAAAAGGTCTTATATAACTTATCATTGGTATTCTTACCAGTTAAAGTTCTATAAGGTGTCTTATTTGAGGGCTTTGGTCACTAATACCCTGTTTAAAACATAACAAGCTAGAGTACTAAATGCTTCAGCCCAAACTAAAAGTGTTAGGTAAAAATGAATCTACAAGCTATGGTCTTGCAGGCCTTAATAAAGTGTCCTGTTTTTCTCTCAGCAATCCTTTTGTTGTGGAGTTTCTGGCATTACATGTATTCCCTCTTGATCCCTTTGACACACCAAGACATCAATGACATCCTTGTTCTTCACATTCTGAACCATTTTCCCCACTCTAAATAGTTTTACCCCTTTTGATACAATTGGTTCTCTATTTGTTCTTATTTAAGTCTTATGATTGCCCTAGGTTCATCCTTGAGTTCAAAGAAAAATTCCCACACAAAACCTGCTAAAATCATCACATGTATTACAAGGCAATAGTCTGTGGTTTAGCTCCATTCCCAGATGTTAGGTCCAAACCAAATCCCATATGAAGAAGTTGTTTATAGAGTTTGGCTAATAGAGCTTACTGCTTTGGCCTTACAGGAGGCCTTGTGTTGCTTTCCTTTAGGATAGCTAGATAGATATATAGTCTAGGAGAGGGTCATTTTGAAAAATCTTTGAAGGTAAGCCTCTTACAAGGTTTCCCTTCACAAGTTTGTTAAGGTTTTTGAAATTTACATGACCCAACCTCCTATGCCATTTGTTAGATTCATTAGTTGTAGCCTTTGCAATTAAACAAGCCAATCCTCAATGTTCTCTCTAAATTGAAAAAAACTTGTACATGTTGTTTTGTCTAGGAATTTTAAGTAATAGACTTGATTTTCATTGGTAAACTTAAAACTTCAGAAGACAAAACAAGACATTCAGGAGTCAAGTTAAACAGAACCTTGTTCTTTTTGTCACATATTTGTGACACAGAAAAGAGATTGAAATGCTGAAGTTCTTTCACAAAGCACACATCCTCAAAATCTAACTCTCCAGTTTTTATTTTACCTTTACCAGTGATATAACCTCTACTACCTCCAAAAGCAACAGGGCCACCATTAAAGTCTTGAAATTCATCAAGGTAGGCCTTGTTCCCAGTCATGTGCCTGGAACATCCACTATCAACAATTCTTTTATTCTGTAGAGCTCTATGTGGATAATCCTGCACATTAAAAGAAAGAGATTAGTTTCTCTTAGGGACCCAAGTGTTTGGCTGGTCTGCCCTAGTGGATCTTTGAAGTGTAACATTTTCCAGCTGGATCCACTATTGTATTTGGCATCCACCATGGTATCTTTGTAGTCTCTAATTATAAATTACAACTGCTGAGGGTCTTAAAAGTTAGTTTCCCTTTTCCCCCCAACAGTACTAACTGCATTTACCTTAGCAGTATTAAACTTTTGATTTGAAAATTGTTGGTCTAAGAAAAAATATGTTGTCTTTTTGAAAGGCCTTGTGGATGATGAATGAGTTTTATTAAAAACATTTGCTGGTCTAACTCTATTTACAATGTGCTTAACAGTATTAACTTTCATGGCAGTATCTTGTTAAGTTTGGTCTGCTTTAACACTTTGCCTAGCAGTACTAAAAATTTTAGTACCGCTAGTTCTAGCAGTATTAACTGGAATTATACCAGTTCTAGTTAGTACTGCTGAAGGAACAAATTGGTTTTGTTTATTTACTCTTTGCACATTATTCAGACCATTGTTTAACTCAGCTTTTCTTGCCATCCGTCTTCTCATGAAAAATCACAATCTCTATAAATGAGATTTTAGACTACCCATACAAAAACATGGACTTACAGCAAACCCTTACCCAAATCTTTCTTATCAATTTAGGTTTTTATATGTGTTAGACTGCTCTTAACATTTTCCCTAGGAGTTTTTACTTGCTGGTTAGCAAAACTAGGTGTTTCTTGTTGTTTTGTTGGTAAAAGTGCTCATCACTATCTGACTCATATCCTCATGATAGGAGATCAGACAAACTTTAGGTTGCGGTTACATTAGACTCATTGACAACTGGTTCAGACACTAATTCAGAGGGTTCTGCACTAATGTTAGATTCACAGGTATCAATTTCACTTGTTTGTGTTTCAGATTCATTGGGTTGAGTCTGTTTTGGACCATATGTAAACTTAGAATCATCTACTTCTACATCAGGTCCTGAAGGCATGTAATTTCCTGTCGGATACAACATGCATTCCCTCTGCTGTAACAAAATCCCTCCACCCATCCCCCCTCCCCCCCCTCCACTTCCCCTTTTTCATACAAAGGTTGGTTTTCTATCTCACTCTTTTTATTCATAAAAACACTCTGCAACACTTCATTTTCATAACTCAAAATACCATCATATCTGTGATCCCCATACTCAAGCCCAAACTTATCATTAGTACTCATTTAGGTATTTAGCAGTTTACTAAGATTTTTAGAAGAATTGTGCCATTTTTCGTACTATTAGCCTTTAATTAAATCTTCTTTTTCGAAGGTTGCGAGCTTCTGTAATTGTTTCTTATGGTATGTGAGGGACGTATATTGTTTTATCATCGAAATCTATTTTCATGTTAAACTTTATCTTTTTTTCATACCAAAGTTGTCTTGTTTATGTGCAACTAACTGTGCTTCAACTTTTTTAAGACCTTGAGGAATATGCCTTTATTTGAATGCTTGCATCCCTTAGTTGTTTTCTCTGTGCATCATACAGTTTTATAAGTTAGCATAAGAATCTCTTTACATTATTGTGAACAAAAAATTACCTCTGTGTCAGAGTCTGAAGCTGTTGCAAGCTCATCAAAGCATTAATCTTCATCTTCTGAATGACTTGTCCAATCACTCCTTCCTCCCCCCCCCCCCCCCCCCCCCCCCCCCCCCCCCCCCCCCCATCAAACTGTCACCAATGAATTAGAATCCTCCTTCTTTGCAGGTTCTGCTCCCATCCTTGTTTTCCAGAATTCCACTGCATCCCCTCCTCCTGTTATCGTGAGGATCCATCTTGTTTCTACACTTCTCTTAGCAAAATGGATTGTTTGTGAATTGTAACATTCCAGTTTGGTTTTATCAAGCAATGGTTCTTTTGCATCAAATTGTAGCTTTTACCAGTCTTTCTTGTAAAACTTTTTCATTCTCATTGAGATCATGGCACTTGCCACTTCAATAGTCATTTCTTCAAGGTATATCATCCCTCTGTTCCTGGTCCTCTTGATCCGTTAAGGGCAACATTGATTGATTAGCAAGGAATCCGTGAGTATGAGAACGGTTGTTCATTACTTGTGTTTTTGACCAGAAAGATTGGGAAACACAAAAGCGGTATAACTTCATTAGTACTGCTTATTGTTCTCAGAAACAAAAAAAAGCTACATTTTGCGAGCTAGATGACGATGATGACAAGTAGAGCTTTTATTTCACTCCTCAAAGACTGCTTAGATTATTGTAATAAATCATCAAAACTAAGACTTGTCTCCCCTGGTTTGGTTCTCATAATAAGGGAAACTTGTGGGACCACGGCAGAGAGTAGAGATTTAGGAACCTTTTGATTAGCATCCTCAGTAGTTACAACCTGCTCATGAATCTTTTAAACAACTGACTTAGAAGTTTTGGAACATAGAGAGAGATAACCTTGTGAAGCCTTCTGTGTTGGATACCGAGAATCCTTCAAACTGTTGCTTTAGGATATACTTTTGCATCTTTTTGGATTCGTCATTTCCACCAAATCTTGATTTGATGGCATCCCACATTTCTTTTGCATCTGTCATCTTATGGAAACTAGGCAGATGATTTCTGGTAGGGCCATAAGCAAGGTGTCCTTGCCTTTCTCTCTCTTTTCTTATGGCTTACAATCTCTTTTGCTAGTTAGGATGCAAAACCTTATTTGTACTGGATGTATTGTAGTGATTGCTACAGGGACCTATTCCCCTAGAGATGTGTAATAACCTTCCGATTGGATAGTCTGTATGGGCCCAAATAGTGCTCCATCTTCATAGCCCAGATATCATATTCTCCCTTTTTAGAATAGCAGCTTGATGGTTGAAACTGTATGAGGAGTTTGTTGGGTTGGTGTTTGTGATGATGGTGGAGGTGGTGGTGGTGGAATTTCATCTTGTGATGGTGATGCAGACATGTTTAGTTTAGGAGTATGAGAGTTTGATTTGTTTGTTCTTCTTATTCAGAGTTTCTCACAGGCTCTGATACCACTTGTGAGTCCCTAAACGAATAGATCTCTGCAGCCTATTAAGGTTGATAGCCAAGATGTATAAATACAACTGACTATATAGAAACACTGATTATGAATACTATGTGTTAATGCGGAATCTTAACACAAGTACTAAGAAAAACAATGTATAACTAAATAACAACTTCTATTAATCTGCTTTGAACGAATACAGATTGCTAACTATTTAAGATATGATATTGTATGAGATTCCTTGAGTTCGTGACTCTAACTATGCCAAGAGGGATCCTTTTATAAGCTAAGGATTAAAATAGGAGATAGAGGGTATAACAAATCGCCTAACAGATAATCACATATCTTTTCCTAGAATATCTCATACATATCTCATAAACTGGTACTAACTATTATCTACTAACCGTACTAACTATTTGATTCAGTACTTACATTTTGTACTGTCCCTGTTTACTAACTATAACTCATCAGTTAACTAACTATTTGTACTGTCGATTGTTATAACTTAGGAAATACATAAATCTACAATCATAACGTACCAAAAATTTATTGACGAAATATTGGTGTGATGAGATGCGATCTACGGTTCAATATGCTTGGAGCAGCCAGAGTCCAAATACCAGAGAACAATTTGGACAACCTGCAGTCATCAAGAGAGGAAGATGGAACATCAAAAACTATGGATCTCCAAGATTGATTGGGTTCTTTTTTGTTAGCAGATACAGATTTAAGAACCTTAGACTTGCTAACAGGAATATTAGTTTTAGATTTTCTAGGTTTCCTTGAGTAAACCAATGTTACAACAGGCTTAGGTGTTTCATTTTCTAGATCAGTTGGTTTCCTAAGGGGTACTTCAGTAGTTGTGGTAATCCTAGTTAAAGGGCACGCATTTCCTACTATAGTGAAGGTCTGACCAGTAGGTCTCCAGATGTATCCAATATTTGTAAACACCTTTCCTGTTGGTTTCTAAACTTTTCTCTTTGAACTTTGCTTAACAGTGATTTAGATTAGTATTACGAGCATTCACATTATTGATAAAATCAAGAACACACAAATCATGATTATCAGAAAGCATGCAACCATTACACTTAACACATTTAAGTTCAGAATTCGCATTAAGCTTAGAATGCTGCATATGAGCAGTTCCTTTAGGTTTAACAACACAGTCTTTATTTTTCAAACTAGATTCAACTTTCCTAGGGTGGGCTTCTACTTTATTCTTCTGAGTACTACTTGGTGTTTGCTGATTCTTATCTTTCTTTGTATTGCGTGAAGGCCGTGGACCGCAAGCACTAGTGGACTGTTTTACTCCTGTAGAAGACAATATAGGTTTGTTAGAAACTAGGTTTGATGTAGAGGCTGTTTTTGTGATTGTGTTTCCTAAGGATGCGACGGGCTCAGTGAATCTAACTCTTTTGTCCTTGTTTTTTAGGGTCACAGCCACTAATTTTCCATCAGTATTGGTGACACTCGGGTAGGTTTTACTGCTGTGTGTAAGCAACTCCTGAATTAGTTTAGCATACCTACATGCAGATTCTAAGGAATGATCTAGTGGATATTTTGATTTAACATGTTCAACTAGATCCCTAAGAACTATAGATGCTTCTTGAGTGTGCTTAATATAGGCAGAGTGAGATGTCCTTTTATTCAATAATTTAGAGGTTATTGGTTCCACATCAATCTTAAGCATCTTTGGATCAATAGTGTGTTTCGTAACAACATTATCAACTAGAGCTTTTCCTTTAAGTTTCCTTAAGTCATCCTTGAGAGCTGTAATTACCAAGACTTTTTCCTGAAGACTAGCATTTAAATCAAAGATTTCCACAGACTTTAGATTGACTTGATTAATTAAATCATCACATTATTCTTTTGATCGAATGCGTGATGGTTTAATCGAGTCATAAAGTTGCTTATAGGTCTGTTTCAAATGCTCATTCTCAGCAAATAGCTTTGACACCCTATGATCCAATTCAATATTTATTGTTTCAATCTCCTCTAAGTCCTTTTTAATGTTATCCTCATTCATGTTTCCACTTAGAGATTTAATTCTCTCTTTGAACTTCTTTATGACTATGTCTTTTTCTTGGGACTGAGCTTTTAATTCATTTATCTTAAAATATTGATCCAAACTTAGAGCACTTTGATTTGAAACAGAATTGTTCCTTTGAAAAATTTCCTGATTAAGTTGAGTATCAACTTTTAAAGAGATGCAAGGTTTTTCAAGAGTGGTATAACTTTTAAACAGTTGATCGTAAATCTCTTTTTCAATGAAATCCGTTTGAAGCTTAGTCTCAAGTTTGAGACACTTTTTACATTCATGCACATTCACAGAAGCATTATCCACAGACGAATTCACAATTATGTTCACAATATCTTTGCTTATTACTTGTTCCAAGAGTCGTTCGTTTTCATTCAAAACTTGATTCATTTTAACTTCAAATGTTTTAGACTCTAAACGATGTTGTTCCACAACCTGTTCCATTTGATGAAAGACATTTTGGACTTCAAAAAATTCATCAACCAAATATTGATTGAATGTGTTAAATAAGTCCTTCAGAGCTTTTACAAATGGAATTATTTCATCTCTAAAACAAGCTATTGTATGTTCGAACCCCCATGAGCCCTCAGTGATAGCTATGGGTGTGTTTTTTCTTTGACTACCACATCAAAACCAGCAAGATGGTGTTTAAGTTTCTTCAAACTCGTATTAACCATGCTGACTTTAGGAAGTTCTTTTGGAACCTCAACTGAAAATTTTATTTTTGAATAAGCTTTTAAAACCTGAAATAAGCAACTTTTATGAAATTACTTTTTATAAAAACCTAAAATAAGCTAAAAATAAGCTGAATTAAGTTAATAGTTTTGGCTTTTTACACTAAGACTTAAAGAGCTAAACTGTTTGGCTTTTTAGACTTAATAAGCAAACATGAAAACTAATTAGCTAAAAACAAATTATTAGTAAACCATAATAAGCACTAATAAACAAAAATAAGCTAACAATATGAGCTAAAACTAAGCTTAAATGACAGAATTACCTAAAAGGCTTTTAAACTTAAATTCTAAACTAAAAGTGCTAATAAGCTTTAATAAGCTCTAATCTAAACTAAATAAGCTAACAATACTTGAACCTATCCTAATAAGCAAATCTAGACACAACTAAAGCAAATCCAATAAGCCAATAAGCCAATAAGCTCAGAAAAGCAAATAAGCTTATTGGCCAAAACTTTTGATCTAAACAGCCAAATAAAAGCACTTTCTAGCTTAAATTTTAAGCTAGCATGGATCTTATAGGCTTAGAGATTATTAGCACTGAAAAAGCTTATACAACAAGCTATCTAAATCATCAATCAGAAAACATTTTGAAAATTAAATAAGTTATGAAAAAGTCTTGTGAAAATGGCTGTTTACTCAGTATGAGCTGAGTCTTTTTTAAATTTTTGAAAAGACAAAAGCCAAAGTGCATGCCTACTTGAAGCTAATTAAATAAGCTCTAATACTTCCAATAAGCACAGAAACATCAAGTAAGCAACAAAAACAACTTATGCTAACAGATTAGAAACCTAAAAACAAATTAAGCTACTAGAATTTAAAGATTAAAAGTGAACTTTTTAGACTCAAAACACATGAACAAGTGTTTGACAAATTTAAGTACAAACTAAAAACTAATAAGTGACAGGCTACAAACTTAATAAATAATGCATGAAAAACTCCATTCTGAGGACACAAAAAACTTGGAACTACAAGCAGTTTAGAACAACGATTCAAGAGACAGACAATTATAAAAAATTAATGTAAGCCACAAAACAAAATTTCAAGTACTTTTAAAACCAAATTTAAACCTTAGACAAATAAACTAAGATGCTACAAGACCTTCAAATGATCAACCAAAGCTCAAAATGGGTCAAACGGGTTCAAACAGTACTACCATGGGTTAGGACTGTTCTAGCCAAACACCCCTTTAGAAACTTTAATTCCATTTTAGACTTATAAAATTCAGATTTAAAGCAACTTTTAGCAAGACCAGATGATAACTAAGTTATATAAGCAATATTAAGCAAGTTTCAATAAGAAATAAGCATGAATATAAGCAAGACAGAATAAGCAATCTTAAGCTATAAAAACCAAGATTTCATGAAAACTTAATCAAATGAGCTACAAACTACTAGACAAGCATAATAAGCAATAAACATGGTGAATAAGCATAAATAAGCTAAGAAATAGCCAGATTAAGTAGGTCAATAGGCTATGAACAGTATATGATGATAACACTGAAATTGAGAATTACAATGCCTTACTCAAAACAGGGCAAATAAGCTTTCAATAAGCTGATCTACAAGCTTTAGCTTGTCAAAGACAAGCTAGTGAAACCCATAAGCCCATCCAGGTTTGGCTTATCATCCATTTTTTAGCTTTTTGGTGATTTTTGGTAAAAGACTTAAAAAACTATAAGATATGGAAAAACTTATAGTGCTTAAGTTAACAACTTAAGTATGAGTTAAAAAGAGCTTTTGTGAGCTTATAAAACGTTTTTTTAATACACAAAGTACATTAACTTAATAAACTTGGAATTTCATTAAAACTTCAAGACTAGGTACAATGCTTTTTAAAGGAAATACAATAAGCTAAAACAAACTAATATAAGCTGTAAATTACAATAAAGAGATTGATTAAAAAACTAGATATCCTAAACAAAGAAACTAGTCTCTATTTATAGCCGAAGGAGGAGGGTTCTAAGTCTTCATGTATGTTTTTTCTATGAGAGGGATTAGGCGTTCTCTCCAAGTCTTCAATCTTAGCCATTGAATCCACCTTGTGCTTCTTTAAGCCCATCTCAACCCTTGATTTGATTCATGTCCCATCAACCAATCATATATCATGGGATTGCCAGCGTGGTTTTGTCCTTTAGGAGAATGGGTTAGTGGGGTGTGAGTGGGTTTTGTCGGGATTTGCAGGGTAGAAGGAAAGGGACGAGTGAATAGTGTTTTTGGTGGGAAAGTGTTTTAAGGGTATATTTGTTTTACTGGGTAAAAGGGTTAACGGGGTTAAGGGTTAGGGACTTATAGTGTAAAGTGTTAAGGACTAATGGTGCAAAGGGTTAGGGACTAACTGTGTCCCTAAGGACTAACGGTGTAACAAGTTAAGGACTGGTGGTGTAAGGATTTTGTTGGGCTTTTGGTTGGGCATGTTAGGTTATGGATTGGTCTTTGGATTATAAGGTTTAATAGATAAGCTTAATGGGCTAACTTGGCCCATTAATTTGGTTACGGGTTGGCCTAATAGGATGCTTATTTCTTCGGCTTTGATCTCTTGCTCTTTTCCAGTCCCGTGCTCGGTTTTGTCTGCTTTGGCTTAATAAGATGCTTATTTATTTTTCTTCGATCTCTTGCTCTTTTCCAGTCTCGTGCTTAGTTTTGTCAGCTTTTGCTTGATTTTTGTCCTTTAGTGAATATCCGATACCTGCATAGTATACAAAGCAAAACAAACATATATTTGGCATTTTATGTTCGTTTTTGGTCTTTTAAGCTCGTTTTATTAGGCCAAAGGTATGTGTAATTAAGCACATACCAAAATCGCCCATACTAAACTATTGTCGTGTCCTCACGCAATGTTATAAGTAAACACTTTAGAAAACTAAGAATTTCAATCCCCCTCGATTAATTACCTCGAAAAGTAGCTAAGTGTTCATCTTAAGGGATTAACAAATCATTAGCTTTGAAAAGCCCCGTTTTGACCATTTTAAAATATTTACACTAATTACCACACATATTTTTATATTTTTCCTTTTTCTTTTTAAGCAACTAACTAGAATGTCTGGACTTTCGTTATTTTCATAACCTTTAGGGTCATAGAACAAGAAGCACTTCAATCCTAAAATGCCCAAAAAGATAAATTCATCGTCCCCGATTTTTCACTTGTCCCAAACCAAGCTTAAAAACGAAATCACCGTTAAATATAAGTTAAGATGCTAACACTACTCATACTTGTAACTTGTGAAACTTTTCACTCCCGACAATTATTATATCTTAGGTGAATGTGCTTATTTCGAATTTCAACCATGGATCAACCTTTTTAAGAAAATTGCAATATTTCTATGCTTCACGTTCCACCCAAGAATTATGATTTTGAAGGCGAGATCATTCCATGTAGCGACTTTCTTCTCGGCACATCCCAGCCGAGACCGGCTTAGGTGACCAGGCTTTTGACACCCCACAGAGAATAGTATCGGAACTCACGGACCTTCGGTTTCAAAAACTCTTAGGCTTCCCGTTAAATAAACAATTCATTTAGAAAAATCACAAGTTAAAATGAAATAGTCTTAGTTCAAAAGCATATTTAAATTTAAGAAAAAGAGATTTTCCCTATATTTATTAAATCACATATATTACACTTAATATAATTATACATCCTTTAAACGAAGGAAATCCTCGACCTTTTTGAAGGCTGCAACATCGGTTGTGAGCCGGCAAGATGCAGTATCTTTCAAGCTCAGCAGTTAAAGTATCATTAACACTTTTATTGTCCAGATTTATCTTGGTACAATTAACTACTTGTGTTTTCAGTTGTTCAATCACTAATAATATCAGTGCATCTTGTTGTACAGAAGAGTTAGAATTCTGAACAGTTGCCTGTTGTGATTCAATCACATACTGAGAATAAGGAATGATATTGCTATCACTGGTTATTTTAGTCTCTAAATGGTTCACAACATTCTATTGTTCAGAAGATGACATCGCCTGCACAGCTTGATTAATCATATTATTATTTACATTATCATGATTATGTACCTCAGCGAGAGCATCTGAAACAATTATGAGATAATTTCACGACCATGAGAGCAACTTTGGCTGTGTTAAGTTAATCACAATCAGTGTCATATGCATCCAATCATCGGCTTGATTAAGCAGCATGGTGGGTAATAACAGTATGTGTGGCATTGACCTTCTGTAATTCTTGAATCTGCCAAAAATGCTAGTTCCTCCTCATGTAGAATTTTAACCGTTTGCTTGAGCTTGTACCAACAACACTTTATCCTTAAACCATGAATCATCCCGTTTCCTTTTAGGTTTAGTGCACTGTTTAGACATGTGTCTTCCCCTTTGCAGTTGTAACAAATAACAGTCCTTTGTTTCCCAGAATTGCTTCCACTTGCTCCTGGAGTGTAGGTCCTTGTAGTACCCGCAGCAAAAGAAGTGTGTCTCCCCTGAATTGGTTGTAAGGTCACTCTCTCATCATTAATGGTAGCTTGTTGCCTAGGGTTTGATGAATTCCTCAGCTGGTTATTGGTAGTAGGATAGCGAGAAGTGACAACAGCAGTCAAGAAAGACATCATGTGATTGATGGCATCAATGGGATCATCACCTTTCTGGAACACTAGAACAATTAGACCTGAGTCTAGTTGGGGAAATTCAGATTGTTGGTTAACTGTGGGAGCATATTCCAATTGAGGGATGGATGATGGTGGAGAATAAACATTGTGATGAACTGATGATTGATAATCATTGGATGGATAAGTGATTGAAAGAGGTGTTAATGATTGATTATTTGAGTATTGTTAAGACTGATAAGGTAAACCATGTTGTGGAGACTGATATGGTGAAACTTGTGGTTGAAATTGAGAGTTTTTGTATGAGTGCTGATGAGTTGGATAAGGAGATTGGCTCATCTGATGGGTTGCAACCAAAGCAAGCAGATCTGAGTTGTATTCATGCATTAAACGAACCTCATTTGCATGAAATTCATGCTGTCCTAAGTAAGCATGAAGCTGATCAATGTTAGTTGTGTGCAAATCCCGAACTAGTTTGACATCTGTCACAAATTGTTCCACTATGAGGAAGAGTATCAAATCTGGTGTTTACTTGAAATTGTTCCATTTTCATATTGTAGATGTTCATATCATTGAGTTGCAGTGAAAATCTCAAGTAGAAATCATGCAATGTTTCCCTCTTCTTATAAGCAAACTTATTGAATTCATCATAAAGCTTACACTCTCTTTCATGTTTCGTCAATGAAGTTCCTTGCATGAGAAATTGAATTCTTTCCTAAAGTTCCTTGGCGACTTTATGATTGCTAACCAATGCATAGACCTCGGGTGGTAGTCCTTGGAGAATGATATTTGTTGCCTTGATATCACAGTCAGCTTGAATTGCTTCCGTAGCAGATAACTCAGAATATTTCTTTGGTCTTGTCACTCCATTTTCCTCAATTAAAGGCCAGATGAGTGGACCATTTTCAATGGATTCAAGAATCATTCTTTCATGTTGTTTATTCATCATATATAGCTCCATTCTTCTTTTCCAAGAATCGTACATATCTTTGTTAGCCTTAAAATATGGTGACATATCCGGAATTACATTAGTTCATTTATAGCATGACACGTAGGGACTAATAATGACTAGTTATAATAGCTAAGTGTCACTAGGACTAAATTCCACCTCATTATTCCATGGAAGGTGAAGCTCACTTTTGTAAAAGTGTAAGTGTGTGTGTTTTCTCTCTAACACACACATCTTCCCATCTCTTTAACCTTTCAACTCTAATAAAATGGCTTTACATTTATTTCACTTTATCCAACCTCCAGATCTGTTTTAATCCTTGTTCTTGTATGTCATTTACAATCTACAATTGGCATCAGAGCTGCAGGGGTGTATGGTATCATGTGTTTGTTGTTTCGTCACTGTTCACATTACTGTTCGTACTATTCTTGTGTTGTTACTGTTCATGTCCGGTTATGTTCAGTCACTATTCTTGGGTTCACTGTTCATTCATGGTGTTACTGTTCATCGTGGTTATCTGTTTTTTTTGTACAATGGAAGAAATTTGGGTTTGTTATTTTTTTTCTCATTGGTTGCGTTTTGACCAAAAAGACAATACCCATATCCAGTTTTTAAGGAAAAAGTACATGTTGCGATTTGATTGCATTTTGGCAGGTTGCGTTTTGTCAAGATCTGATTGCGTTTTGTTGGAAACTTGCGTTTTGCAAGCGAATGAAGTCCCTTTTTGCAAGAAAGTAAAAAAGTCATGCTGCCTGTGTTTTGTTTATGTTGCGTTTTGTCTCAAATTTCAATATTTGGTTGCGTTTTGTCTTGAAACTTTGCGTTTTACCCCCCAAGACCTTGTTGCGTTTTGCTTGGTTGCGTTTTTGCTAAACCACAACCAAAACCGAGTCAACTCGGTATTTACCGAGTTGACCCGGTCAAACTCAATGAGTCAACCAACAATAATATAACAACATCGACAGCATCAACATCAATCCAACAAATCCATGTCTAACCTATTAATCCCTTCATCACATCAACATAAAAACTCCATCTCCCCTACTCGTCTTCAAGACTCGAATGACATCAAAATAAATAAAATTGATCTTAGAATGTTTTCGTGATGCATGCTATTGATGACCTTATTAATATTAACGAAATTATATCTCCTCATTGATCTGTCAAGGTTCAAAACCTCTTTGATTGTCAGATACATCAAGTTATGGTTTAACATAATTTGGTTATTAAACCATTCTTTGTTTTGATTTCAAAAAGACACAAACAAAACCATAATCAACCTACCTGAGACCCCGTTATACGAGGTCTTGAAGCAAAATTTCTTGATTCTTCTTTGTGGCGTATGGGTTGATAAAGATTGAAACAAGATTAATGTTTTGGTTTGTGTTGTTTCGTTGGATGATGATCCACTTATGGAGATGTGATGTGTATCATACGAGGATTTATAGATGATGGGAGTTGATGTAACTGTGTTTATGACTGTGCGCTTATAGCTGATGAATCGAAAATAAGGTTAGTGATGGATGAGATAGATAGGTTCGATATTTTTTGTCAGAAGTGATGACTGCATTTTTTTTAGTATGATAAGGGTTAGGGTTGTAAGTGAGAGTAATTAGGGATTGTTGTATATCTCTACATTCAAGTGTACTGGATCCGGGTATAACTAAATGGAATGGACTGGGTCTATTGAAAAAAAAATTGTGGGCCGAACAAAACATAGATGGAGTTGGACTGGATTTATGGCTAAACGACAATTGGACCAAGTTTATTATTTTTAAGATGGGCTGACATGTTGCTTAGTTTGGTGTATCTGAGTGTTCATAAGCATATGGGCCGGGTATTACAAAATAAAGGTTGGCTTATGGTGTTGCTAATTTTTTTTTTGCTAATGCAATGGATTGAGCCGGGTACGAACATACTATCACGACAAGTTGGACTAGACGATGTTTTTCCGTTGACTACATTCAAACACAACATTTGTCTAGTTTAACGACATTCTTGAACAACAACACAACAAACACGATACATAACACTAAAACGATCCGAAAAAGATTCAATAAATGACAAACGGCTAAAGATTCGGATTACGATGACAAGTGATCACGAAGTTGATTTGGTATCCCTTATTTGAGCTTGAAGTTGGATTTCTTGAAGGCGTCTACTTATTTCATCATCGAGACTTCCTTCTATTTGCTACCCCTTTTCTTTAAACCCAATCTATCGATTGATGACTTGCTTGAACGTATATTTGCTTAGATCTAAGATTGATTTTTCTTAGTTACCAGCAGTCAGGGGTGTGGTTGCAGAACCTGGTTAAATATCACTTAACAGGAGTTTCGGTTGTAGTTCTCAGTGTCACACGCAGAAGTCGATGTGGATAAATTTCAAGAGGTGTTGTACTTCTTATACTTTCGGTGGGGTATAGGTGTACTTATTGATTTATCTTGCACCGTTTTCAATCTACAACTGTGCATGCTAAGTAACAAATTTGGAGGATTTTACTTCATTTTCAAGTTTGGTATATGGGTTATACTTCACAATTGATCACAAACAATAGCTGACAGAATTTCGAGGTTGGTTAAAAGTTAGCCAATAGGAATTTAAACGGTTGAGATGTAATCAGCAAATCCCACGGAGTCCAAGACAAAGGTTACTTCATTAGTCTAAGCAAACTCTATTAGTTCTTCAACGACATTCATATACAAGACCTTGATTATACCAAGTTTTCTTGATTCTTGCTTCATCTCCTCTATGGTTTCTGAAGACAAGAGGGTAATGCTTTGTTTGGATTTTAAGATTTGTGCTTAAGACAAGAACTTCTCGAGTATTGTGCGTACACACTTGTTGCTTTGAGAGTTCATAACCATAATGTGGAAAATGTGTACATCCGGGACTTAGTTGACTTTGATGTTACCATGTCAACTTCCAGGGGGAAGTAGTGTATACTATTTTAGTATGGTTTATGAAGTATACTGCATACGTGAGAAGAATTGATGCTGATTTCTCGCATGCACCCCCGAACGAATATTCACCAAGCCCTAATGACAAGAAGTAGTGGTCGTTGGTGTGGTTTGACTTCTATAAATTTCCGTTGTGCACGTCAATGACAAGTAGAAGATTGTTCAAGCTACATCAAAGTTTTAGAATCTGCTTAAGATAGGGATGTTGGTTTGGAGGAAGCTGATTCAGAACTTTGCAAAAAGGAGTCTATGAAGAAAGCTTTTCAAGACATGCTGCATGAATTGGGGGGAAGTTAATCCAACTCATGCATACTACAATGGTTCCAAAACAAGTAAAGACAATGAAGATCCAAGCTGGAATACAAGTTTCATGACCAGGAGAACTTAAAAGACAACTTCAGCTTTGGAAGCGCTTTAGAAGACTTTATTCAATTGTATTTGTACTTGTTAGGAACGTTGTAAGTAATTCTGTATGTGTCCACATATTAGGGGAAGATTGTTAGCCTTAAAATACGGTGACATATCTAGAATTACATTAGTTCATTTATAGTGTGACGCGTAGGGACTAATAATGACTAGTTACAATAGTTAAGTGTCACTAGGACTATAAATACCCCCTCCATACTTCCATGGAGGGGTGAAGCTCACTTTTGTAAAAGTGTAAGTGTGTGTGTTTTCTCTCTAACACACACATCTTCCCATCTCTTTAACCTTTCAACTCTAATAAAATGGCTTTACATTTATTTCACTTCATCCAACCTCCAGATCAGTTTTAATCCTTGTTCTTGTATGTCATTTACAATCTACAATCTTTTTCCAACATAGGTGGACGATTGTCAGCACCCGACAGAATTGCTTTGTCAGCAAGAGTCGTCATTGAGAAATTTGTATGTTAAAAGATTATTGTCAGATCGAACGGTAGTAGAAAGAAATTGTGTTTGATTAAGTTGTATTTTAAGAGTTTTAATTCTTGAAACTACACGAGATTTTACAATTCTTGACAAAACCGGGAAACTAGTTAATGTTTCACAGGATTTACAAGTCAAAGAAATGAACCGTATAATTTGGAAATGTGAGTTGTTCGGTTTCTATTAATCTATAGCGTCATTTATCCCATGTTATTAACCCATTTTGTATAGTTATTGCAAAGAATTGTTACTTAATCGTTTATATTTGAGAATTGCAATAATTATGGAGTTATTGGTGAAAGTTAGCAAAAGGCGCGCATTCTGGAGCTTAAATGAAGATATTTTGAAGATTACTATTCTGATGACCAATACGCTGTATCCATCAAGGAAGATACGCCGTATCTGTGCCTGCACTCACCAAAGACCACAGAGGAATAAAGCTCAATACACCGTATCCAGAGACACTCAATATGCCGTATTCAATATATAGTATGTGAATATTCTGGAAGATATCAAGCGTGGTCCCTACTCCAAGAAATCCCTAATACACCGTATCCAATCCTTGGATACGCCGTATCGAACCGACTTCCATACCTTATAAATAGAAAACTCAAAAATGAGTTTTAAGTGTGCTAAATCATATTCTCGATACCTAAGCCATAAAAGTTGATTTTTAGAGGAGAAAAAGAGCAGAAGAGGTCCAGCAACATTATCAATTCCATAGAAGACAACGTGTAATTCCATATACTTTTGTAATCGTTTAGTTTTTGGTATCATTCATTAACTCGGTTAGTTTACCTTGGCTAAATAATTGCTTTTGTATTCATTACGACGTTTGAAGGCTAATACCTTTGGGTATTAGCCATTATTATGAAATTTGAATGTTTGGTATTTGTTTATCTTGATTTCTTAATTTATCGTTGAATGCTTGTTTATGTTTATCAATTTATACTTGTTTACGCGCTTTTGTATGCGACCTATGATTCAACTAGATATAGTGACATGGACCAAGTAGATCTAGAGTCCGGGATAGCTCTCCATATAGTAATATATACATCTAGAATCATAATTACACAAATATTATCCTTCTAAGTCTGTGTCTAGGATACGCTTCGAGTTTAACTAGTTAATTGGATATTGCCAATGGTTTATTGATCGTGTTGACTAGCAGGTGACCTAGATAATTCAACAAGTAACGTTCTGATTCCATTGGATAGTTGGACAAGTGGACTACTAGTGTATAAATTACCATTAAGCGGTAAGTGGGTAAAGTCTCTATGAGCTAGGGTTTAACAAGATCACCATTGCTTTAATCCCTAAGATAGATTATAATCAGCAAATAAGGATTCTTTATGCGGATGCTTTAATTGTGACAGAATTAATGTGTCTAGGTCTTAGGATGATGTAACGCCTAAGTCTTATGAATGATATGCCACCTCGAGAGAAGAAATCATTGCACTTAATAAACAAACCAACTTTCTAATCGGATTAATAATGGTTAATACAGTTTTCTTATATTTGGCTCGACCGCTCTTTTATCTTTTGTTAATTAGCTCGCGTGGGTTAAAGTGCCTTGAATTGATTGTAGTCACCAACCAAACCGTGCCAGTCTCTCAGGCTGCCAGTCTCTCAGCTGAAAACCCCCCTTTTCTCTTTAGAATAAGGATTAAGACTGACATAGGTTTAGAATAGAATAAAAATTAACATAGATTAAGATAACATTAGAATTCATTTTTTAGTGAAGTGATGACCATTATCGATTCTCACGAGCCTTTGTAATAGTTCGACAATATTATGTAATAATGATAAGCTAACCCGGGCCGGCTTAATAGAGAAGTCCAAGGAAAGCCCGGTCCGACCATATCTATGTAACTATATAAACACCTCTCCACACATGGATAGAAGGCGTTGGTTGAATGCATTTTCTTACAATCTTATGTGTGTTTTTGAGTGTGTTCTCCCATCTACTCTCTCTAGCTTTCTCTCTCTAAGTTTCTAAGTGTGTGTGAAAATCATTATCCTTCAATTGGTATCATCACCATGGTTTGATCTTAGGGAAATATGTCATTGAGTGATTATTTGTGGTTGTGTTGTTGAAACTTACTACCGTACTTATTTTCTTGTTTATCTCTTTATTTTGGGCCTAATATCTCACTTTTTGATATTGTAAAATTCTTACATTTTAGGCTTCTGATTTTGTGGGTTCATATTGTGGCATAACAAATCTTATTTGATATCATTTGTTGCTTTTATATGCATTGTGGGATAACATCTTTCATGTGATTAAAAAATAAGCAGGCCACGGTTTATTTTTATTTTTTATGCATTTTTCATATAGATGTCACGGCTAACTTTTATAGAAATGATAATAGCCTTTGTAGCTTATTCGATGGCAAGAAGACATCATTTTCAAGATTTTTCGTTAGCTTATTTGGTTTTTTGTAGATTTACTCTGTTCGTGGCTTATTGTTTTTAACTCTTTCAAATCTTACTACGTAGGAAAACAATTTTTTATATAAGTCTTTTTTTCACGTTGGGTTGGGGTTTTAGCTTATTGTCAAAAAAGGTTTCTTGGGTGTCTGTTGTCTCGGCTTATTCGGTTTCTTTCAAGATTATATTTCTGGGCTTATCATCCTTTTGGTTAGCTTATTTGTGATTTACATGGTTTGTGGCACTAAACAAAAAACAATCTTGGCTGAAACAAGAGTCGAAGAAAGGTGCGTTCAAGGTGTTTGAGATTTTGACAAACCAAACAACTCACAATTAGTTGGAACTGAATAACTCATAAACAACTGGAACCAAACAACTCACAATCAGTTGGAACCGAACAACTCACAATCAGTTGGAACCGAACTACTCATAATCAGTTGGAACTGAACAACTCACAAACAGTTAGAACCAAACAACTTACAAACAATAAGAACCGATCTATCCTTTTTTGTGTGGCAGCCGATTTAACAATTCAAAAGGAACAAATTATTCACGTTTTAAGTCATTTTTGGTTTTTCGGTTTTGAGTGTCGGTTAGTTACGGGACTTCTAACCTATACCATTGTGTTCGTGCTCCTTTTTCGATCAACGTAGTATATTTATTTTCTACCGACGATAACCGATACACTCCGCAAGAAGAGAAACGTAATCGTTATCATTTTCATACTTATTAACGAAGAAGACAAGTACAAGTCTTAGGCGGGAAGAGTTTTCTTTGTAAACTAATTTCACATTTTGCATCTTTGGCCCCTAGACTTCAAGAAAGAATTAATTTTACTAAACCAAAATACCATATTGGCACATGTAGTCCTTTAGTGTTTGCACCATTGGTCCTCAGAAGTTACATTTCAGCCTTTCGCCTTCCAAAGTGAACTGTTTTGCACTTTTAGTCCCTACAACTTCAATTAACAACCATTGAGCACTTTCCTTGGATTTCGATTGCACCATTAGTCCTTATTTGATTTTTAATCAACCATTACTTATTTTAAATTGAAAGTTTGTGCAACGTTCATTGTTTTCGCTCATTATTCGTCAACAAAAGCTCAAATTCTTCAACGACAACAACAATTTCTCATCAATTAATTATTGTTTCACGGTTTCTTCTTGATTCTGTAAAATCCCGTGAAAAAAATAATTCTTTTCTTGGTTTAAATCATAGATTTGTAAATTCCCGTGAACATTAATTGATTTCAAACCACAACAACAATCACTCAATCTACAAAAGATCAAAAAATTTGATTTCACACATCAATTACTTCAAAATGTTTAACATGAATGAGAGAGTTTACAATCCGCGATCACAGATTCAAAGTGTTCCTCATCATATTTCAATGTTTCATCCAAAAGCTTCTCAAGTGATTTATCCTCAACCATCAATGGTTCATCCACAATCATCTTAAGTGATTCATCAACAAACATCTTAAGCACCAACTGTTTCTCTACAATCATCAGTAGATCCTATACAAGTTGATTCAAGCCTTGTTGTACCATGCTTTCTTCCAACTGATGATACACTTGAATGCTTACACAAAGCTTTGGCATTCATGTGTACTACACTTGCCTTAATTCACCCATCATCCAACAATCAACTAGAGATTTCGTCAAATCCAATGCACCAAGTTGCTATGCCAGAACGACAGACTCTGAGTTATGTGGGTAATTGTTCAACGGGTAATGATCAAATAGCAAGACCGTATACTCAATCAAAGAAAAAACAATTTCTTAAGCAACAAATGTTGTTAGCACAACCTCAGGAAGCAGGGATTCAGTTAAGCAAAGACCAACTTGCAATTTTGGCAGATACTGGAGAAAGGAGTGATTTTGGCCCAAGTGCTTTCATAGTGACAACTAATGCACTCTTCCAAGCAGATAGAGTTGAGGTATATGATTTAGATTGTGATGACGTACCTGATGTATAACCAGTTCAGGGGAGACAAGTTTCTTTTACTGCGGGTACTACAAGGATTTTCACTCTAGGAAACAATTCAGGAGCAAGTGGAAGTAATACAGCGAAACAGAGGGTTGTTATCTGCAATAACTGCAAAGGAGAAGGGCATATGTCTAGACAGTGCACTAATCCTAGAAGGCCCAGGGATAATACATGGTTCAAGGATAAAGTGTTGCTGGTAGAAGCTCAAGCAAATGGTCAGATTCTGCATGATGAAAAGCTAGCATTTTTAGCAGATCTAGGAGTTGCAGAAGGTCAAGCCACACAGACTGTCATTACCAATAATGTTGCTTATCAAGCCAATGATTTGGATGCATATGACTCTGATTGTGATGAACTCAACACTTCTAAAGTTGCTCCCATGGCGAATTTATCTCATTATGGTTCAGATGCTCCCGGTGAGGTACACAATCCTGATAATATGGCTAACAGTATGATTAATCAAGGTGTGCAGGTGATGCCGTCTTCTAAACAGTTTAGTGTTGTGAATCATTCAGAGACTGAAATAACTAGTGATAGCAATATCATTCCTTATTCTTAGTATGTGAAAGAAACACAACAGGCAGCTGTTTAGAA
>BQNB010091100.1:0-26391 GCA_026074375.1 Tanacetum coccineum
GTTTTTCTATAGCTTATAGAAGTCCTTAAAAGCCAATCAAGTCTTAGCCATTGTTAATAAGTTTTAAGCATTAATCAGCCATTTCCATTGAGCTTATTTTTTAGTTTCAAAAAAAGTCATTTTACAAAAAGTTTTTATTTTAGTTATATAAAGCTTTTCCAAAAAGTAAATTTCAAAAATAAAAAAAACTAGGGAAATTGAAAAGTCAATGGCGAGCTAGGCTTGAACCCTTGACCTCAACCAACCTCAACCCAGTTTTAACACCACACTCTGCTACCACAATTCCCTTGGGACTTTTTCGTTATACACCCACACAACTAATTCTTTAAACCCATTTTGCTTAATAAGCTCTCAGCCCTTTTGGGCTTATTTCTAGCTTATTGAGATAAGTTGGTTGGTCTCTTTTATTTTTCTTAAGTCTTTAATTGTTCAAAGTATTTTTCATAATTTTTCTAGATTTTTCATAATTAGTTTTCTATTTTTAATTATTAATTTAGGTTAATTTTGTTTTTAATTCACATTAAATAAAATAAAAGTCAAAAAAATACAATTCTTTTTTCTAAAATTTTCTTTAGTCATTTAGGATTTATAAAAAATAAAAAACATTGTTAGGGTTAAATTGTGATATTTTAGGTTTTAAGTCGCGTTTTTAGGATTCTCGTTAACGTTTTTAGGTCAAATTCTTAGTTGCCTTAATTGCGTGCTTACCTTTATTTGTTTTATTGTTTCATAAGTAGAAATAGAAAACCCAAATCAAATCTTTAAAACTATTCAAATCACGCGATCACGAATTTAACCTCGATTTTCATTTCACACCTCGTCGGGATACGACTCGTGAAGGTTTTTGGATTTTACTTTGGATAAAAGTAATCTTCTAGAATCCTCACAGAATACTTATTACTATAATATTATTAATATCGTCCTTATATATACCTACGTGTGTGTTTGGGTTCGAATCAATTTTTTGGCGCCGCTGCCGGGGAGGTGTGTGCGATTATCGTGTTTACTTTTGAAGATTAGTGTTTGAAGACTCTTCCCCGTGAAGTTATCACTTTCATTTGTGAATAGTTTCTATTATCAAGTAATCAAAAATTCCAAAAAAAAATGAAAAACAACAAAATCAACCGTTGTGTCACTTGTGATTTCGGCTCACCTTTAGATTACAAACTATAAGAGAGGTATAAGGAGGGTCAATCCTACGAACTTTGACCCGAAAGGAGAAGGTTTTTAAAACGCTTCGCGCTTACCCGCTCCTCAGCTTCTTTGTGCGTTTTCTAAAGAGCTACCGCTCATCTTTGACTATCGGTCCCAAAAATATTTTTCTTTTATATTTATCTTTCATAAAAATCTAAAAATAATCTTCTTATCCTCCTATTTGTTTAATTCTAATGACGTCATACAACCAACGTGGTTGTTTCAAGTGTGGAGGTCCGTTTGGTGGTCTATATTGTCGACAATGTACTTGTGAGCGGTGTAGAAGAAATTATACGGATGAAGTTTGTGCTTTATGCTGTTATGAATTTGAAAAATCATTCGTTAATGATTCAAATCCAAATTCTTTCATTGATTCTCCAAATATTTTCAACCCACCTCCACAACCCCAGACGTATTCTTGTGAGTTTTATGGAAACAATGCTCATTATGGTTACGATTGTCCACCTCAAGTTCCGTTTATCTATAATCCGGAACCGTGTTACAATCAAGACTTTGATAATGATTTCCCACAAAGTTTTCAAAGTTACCCACAACAATATCTTTGTTGTGAAAACTGCGGGGGTCCTCATGAGACTTTTCAGTGTCAACCGTTGAACCAAAATTTCTATGAACCTAATCTTTGCTATAATTCTAATTCTTCCGGTTTTGACCAATATCAACCCCCGCAGTATACCGTCATTCATCAACCTCCTCAAGAAACGAGTGTGCAAGCCAGAGAAAACCTAATGAAATCTATACAAACCTTTTTAAAGAAGTTTAATCGTATATCTTTTAGAGAAACGCCAAAGGTTTTATTGCTAGCTTGGGAGAAATTTTTTGAAATTAAGCATGCTTTTAAAGAAAAGCAACATCAACCAGAGGATATACAAGAATTGCTTCATAAACTTCTTAAAGATTTGCAAATGATAAGTGAGGAGCTGGCAGATTATATTAATACTCCGAACTGGAATTGTCCTGCCTTCTACGAAGATGATGACGAGGAGTATACTATTGCAATCACACCCGTCTTACCAACCGAGGAGCCCGATAACTCTCTAAGTATGGGGGACGAGCATCTTAGCACTATTCCGGAAACGGAATCGGACGAATTAATAAAGTCTAGTGTTGAGAACCTTGTCCCAATCCCAAGTGAGTCCGAGGATTTTTCCGATATCGAAAGTGAGTGTGATGTGCCCGTTTGTGATAATTTTACAACTTTCTCTAATCCTCTCTTTGATGCTGACGACGATTTTTCCTCTAGTGACGACGAGTCATTTTCTGATGAGGACGTTCCGAAGGAAATTTATTCGAACCCTCTTTTTGATGAAGAAATCATTTCTACTAAGATAGATCCGCATCACTTTAATGCTGAGTCTGATCTTATAGAATCTTTGCTTAATCTCATAATGAAGACCTCGATTCTACTTCGAAAAATGATCGTTTTGATACCGAGTCTTATCTTCTTGAATCATTACTCAATCATGATACTGTAACACCCCTAAAATCAGGTAGCAGCGGAATGGTAACAAATGTTGTGTGCTACGTCAAAGTACAACAATCAAGATATAGGAAACGACCTTAAATGGACGTTTTAAGATAAGATTTCATTCGATGCCATAGCAAAATATCAGAGTTCATACATTAGGTCCCATATGTTTTAAAAGTCATAAACATTTCAAGTACATATTTAATTAAACAAAAGCTTCATAATACCAAAAGATGACTTAAGTTTTTAAAGATAATAAAAGTTGCATTGAATATAGATAAACACAGAATCCATCTTCATTGATATCCGTCACGGCTCCCGTCCAATCTTCATACCCTAAGACCTGAAATTACATGCTAAAAGTCAACACAAAGGTTGAGTGAAATCATAGGTTTATCGGTAAAAAGGGTGGACCACAAGATCGAAGTAATAGTAGACTCTGAAACACATTCAGTAGTCCAAAACGTTTATTATTGCATTAAGCTCATGACCCCGAAGCCTTAACTAGATTTGTGCCCCAATCAGAATATAGGATGCTTGCCAACAACCTAACACCTCTCAATGTTAAATGCACCTTGATCAAACTAGTGACCCAAGGAAAGGTGGGGATTGTCAGTCCTGATAGATCTATCCACAACACTCGCGCTTACTACAATAGCAATTAACGGTTCATGATAAATAGGGACTTCACGGTAATAAGGTAACTTAGCAATAATATTCAGGCAGTAATCTGGATAGCATACACTTTGTAAACACTTTGAAAACACTTAGAAAAACACTTGTGTCTAATAGTAAAACAAGCAATGTAATTCACCCCGTAGATTTTGTAAAACAATCACGTAGTAAAAAGGGGGCTATGAACTCACCTTGAGTGAATGGTAATCAACAAGTATTCACAATAGAAAATGCGTCACGATTACGATCGAATGCAACCTAATCCAATATAGGTCGTATAAGTACTAAACACTTTGATTATTTATAGGTCGTATAGCTCATCATACTATCGTTCGGGTGCTTCATAATTAAAGAGGGTCATGTAGTGACGTAAGAGGAGCTTGAAACACTTTAAATCATAAATCACAACAACCTGTAGATACACCACCCCGAACGAGGACTTCATTATGAAACTCCTAGTAATATAGTATTTTGCATTAACTAATACCACATATAATTCTATATAGCTACATCACCATCTAATCGTTTTAGTGAAATCATATTTATAAAGTAAAAACGTTTATAAGTATACTTTAGTAAAACTGGCGTAACTTTCTCGTTTTAAGTCCGTTTCTTACGTCCACGCCTTCGTATTAAGACGAGTTATCAAAATATAACATTTTCAAAAACTGTAGTTTTTATAATGAATAGTGTTTTTTACTTGTTCAAACAGTTATATATTTATTTTTATAGATTTAGTTATCTGTAATCTCGTAATGTCGTAACTTATTCGTTTTAACTTAGTTTTTAGCGGATTCTTTCCGAGGCACGTCTTTGTATTAAAGTTTTAAGATTTACTTGATGTTTGAAAAGTATAAGTTTCTGTGCATGGTTGACTAGTAACTTTTAGAAAAATAGTTTTATAACAAGTTTATATTTAACGTAAACTTGAAATCGTCGTATATAGTTTCGTGATAAAATCGGTTTTTCGAGTTCTTTACATGCCCGATCCTTGTGGAATGTAGTATTTTTATAAATACATAAAATATTCATGCTTAAATTTCGGACCAAACAGCCCCTATATATCTTTTTGAAGTTTATATATTATAACTTTGTTTTTATATACTTCTTAACTACTTAAATTACCACAAGGCCTTTATAACTCTCAATATACTATGTCTTATATATTATAAAGTTCATTTGTCCATATTTTGTCCAAGATCAACAAGTCCACTTATCACATGAAATCATAAGCTTTCTTAAGTACACTTTTAACCATAAACTTATACCAACTTTTTATACTTAACCCATGAGTGTACAAGACTTATATTCCTTTTATAACATCATAATAAACATCATATAAAACATGTGATATAAGTTCATAAAATCATGTTTACCAATAAAAATCATTTTTTACAAGTTAAACATATTTCCTATGGTGATTTAAACTATATAGAACTCATTGTGATAAAATGATTGATAATAGTATGGACATAAAGGGTTTTAGATAACCTTATGGTGATGTAATATGATAACCAACACAATCCAAACCCTTGTTTAGATTATAAACCAAAGCTTGCAAGATCTTGAAACCCTAAACCCTAATCTTCCATTTTTCTTGTTTAACACTTGTAAAGGTTTAACCAAACCTTCAAACCATCTTAGTAGGTCTTAGATATGTTGTGTGTATGCTTGTATAAGTGGTAAAAAAAATTGTATGGGTTAGTATAGGGGGAGGGTTTGAGCCGTGGCTATGTAGAGTGAAAGAGAGTGTTTTGTAAATTTTTCACCAAGGAAATGAAGAGTGTGTGTTTATAGATACAAGTATATAAGGTGTAGGTCTTAGTCAAAGGGACAAGGTAAGGTCCTAGGGATGGTCTTTGGTCTTAAGGATGGGTGATTGGTTTTACGGATGGGTTTATGAGTCATAGAGACAAAGTATGGTGTAGTTTTAATGAGGTATGTTGCACATTTGACCAAAGTGGAAGAGTTTCCTTATATCTTTGAATCAATGGACATAATTTCGGCAATAAGAGGGTATATGTGATGTTGTTGACCAATTTTTATGTATTGGGTATAAATGTGGGTATTTGTTGAAGCGTAGGAAAGTTTTTGGGGTTCCGGGAGTGCCTAAACGCATTTTATCGCGAAACGTATACACTTTACGTATCCGATAAAAATAAAATGAACAAAGTTAATTATTACTTTCCTAATAATAATATAATGATGTCTTGATGTAAACTTAAATTTGTTTGGCGCCCGTTTACGTTGATTGTTGATTTTTAGTTCACGCGATTTAACGTATCGATTAAAATTAAAAGCGAACGCGTATGGAAAAAAAATATAGTGAATTTAAATAGCATTGTAAATGACCTGAAAATACGGAATGTTACAGTCCTTCCCCGTTAAATGAGCCTTGTCCTCAAGGCTCAAGTTGGGACATTTGACGAAGGTACGGGTTCGGAGAAAAGATGTGGATATTTCATCCGGAATTGGTCTTCTCGTTCCCAGGTATACTCAGCTCCTTGCCGAGAGTTCCAACGAACTTTGACTAATGGAATTCTTCTTCTCTTTAGCTTCTTTACATCTCGTTCCACGATCTCAAGAGGTTCTTCAACAAAACAAAGATTTTCATCAACCTCGATCTCATCCAAGGGCACTTGAACATCTGGCTCCGCCAAACATTTCTTGAGGTTTGACACATGAAACGTGTCGTGAACACAACTTAGCTCCTGGGGTAACTTCAGCCGATAAGCCACCGGTCCAACACGCTCGATGATTTCAAACGGTCCGACATATCGTGGTGCTAGTTTTCCCTTTTTACCAAATCGTACCACTCCCTTCCATGGAGATACCTTTAGTAACACTCGGTCTCCAACTTCGAATTCAAGAGGTTTACGCCTCTTATCAGCATAGCTTTTCTGGTGACTTCTTGCCATTTTCAATCTTTCCTTGATTTGAAAAATATTTTCAGTCGTTTCTTGCACAATTTCTGGTCCAATAAGCTGACTTTCTCCAACTTCAGTCCATATTACGGGGGATCTACATTTCCGCCCGTACAGAGCCTCAAATGGTGCACACTTAATGCTTGTGTGGTAACTGTTATTATAAGAAAACTCAATCAATGGAAGATGAGTATCCCAACTGCCACCAAAATCCATAACACAGGCTCGAAGCATATCCTCCAGCGTCTGAATAGTACGCTCACTCTGACCGTCGGTCTGAGGGTGGTAAGCTGTACTCATGTCTAGTCTTGTACCCAATGCTTCCTGAAGAGCTTGCCATAAGTGTGACGTGAATCGACCATCACGGTCTGAAATGATTGACACCGGCACACCATGTCTCGCTACAATCTCGTTGACATAAATCTTTGCCAGCTTCTCGGTTTTGTAGTCCTCACGAATAGGTAGGAAATGAGCCGACTTGGTCAGTCTATCCACAATGACCCAAATCGTATCATACCCACTGCTGCTTTTAGGCAACTTTGTGATAAAGTCCATTGCTAACTTTTCCCATTTCCACTCAGGAATTTCTGGTTGCTGAAGAAGTCCTGAGGGTTTCTGGTGTTCGGCTTTAATCTTAGAGCATGTAAGACATCTGCTAACGTACTCAGCAATGTCTCTCTTCATACCAGGCCACCAATACAAGTCTCTCAGATCATAGTACATCTTATCTGCACCCGGATGTACTGAATATCTAGATGTATGAGCTTCATCCATGATTAATTTCCTTACATCTCCAATTGATGGAATCCAGATACGATCAAAGAAGTAAATTTCACCATCAGCTCGTTGCTCAAAGTGTCTTTCTAATCCTCTTAGCCATTCAGCTGGGGCTTTGAGATCCTTGGAAGCTTCGCTCTGTGCTTCCAAAATCTTAGTCTTAAGTCCAGAATGAATAGTAATACTCATAGCACGTACTCGTCTCGGCTTGAGTCTTTCTTTTCTGCTCAAGGCATCTGCCACCACATTTGCCTTGCCTGGGTGGTATTTGATCTCACACTCGTAGTCACTGAGTAGCTCGATCCACCGCCTTTGGCGCATATTTAAATCTTTCTGGTCAAATATGTACTGGAGACTTTTGTGGTCAGTGTAGATAACACTTTTCGTCCTATAAAGATAATGTCTCCAGATTTTAAGAGCGAACACCACCGCACCCAATTCCAGGTCATGGGTGGTATAATTTTTCTCATGCTTCTTCAACTGTCTTGACGCGTACGCTATCACTTTGCCTCGCTGCATCAGCACGCACCCAAAACCTTGTTTTGATGCATCACAATAGACCACAAAGTCGTCGGGTCCATCGGGGAGTGCTAACACTGGAGCATTGCATAGCTTCTCCTTCAGAATGCGGAAAGCTTCATCTTGTTCATCGCCCCACACATATGTCTTATTCTTTTGAGTCAACAGGGTGAGGGGCTTTGCAATCTTGGAGAAATTCTCAATAAATCTCCGGTAGTAACCCGCCAAGCCTAAAAATGAACGGATTTCAGTTGACGATTCAGGAGTCTTCCAGTTCTTGACAGACTCAACCTTGCTAGGATCCACGTGGATACCGTCACGGTTGACCACATGTCCTAGAAACTAAACTTTTTTCAACCAAAATTCACACTTAGAAAATTTGGCGTATAAATTCTCCTTCTCGAGTAAGTCTAAAATCGCCTTCAGGTGGACTTCATGTTCTTCTTCTGACTTTGAGTAGATTAAGATGTCGTCAACGAACATAATTACGAATTTGTCCAAATACGGTTTGCAGACACGGTTCATTAAGTCCATGAATATTGCTGGTGCGTTCGTCAGCCCAAATGGCATGACTGTGAACTCAAAGTGCCCGTATCGAGTTCTAAACGCGGTCTTCGGTATATCTTCCTCTCGGACTCTCAACTGATGATATCCCGAGCGAAGATCTATCTTCGAGAAACAACACGCACCTTGTAATTGGTCAAACAAGTCATCAATTCTGGGGAGAGGGTAACGGTTCTTTATAGTCAACTTGTTTAGTTCCCTGTAGTCAATACACATTCTCATCGAACCGTCTTTCTTCTTGACAAAGAGCATGGGTGCTCCCCATGGTGAGTGACTTGGTCGAATAAAACCCTTCTCTTGAAGTTCTTTAAGCTGGTTTGACAATTCTAACATTTCTGAAGGGGCTAACCGGTATGGAGATCTAACAACTGGCGATGCGCCTGGAATCAGATCACATATGCGAAATTCTATCTCTCGCACTAGAGGTAAACTAACAGGATCGTCTGGGAAATACCTCAGGAAGTCTCGGACAATACGTATGTCAATCAAGCTTGATCTCATCAGCCTTGATTACTGCAAGTGAACGAAGATCCTTTTTCCGGCCTTCGCCTTGAACTTCAAGATTTGCCATTCGGAAGAGGAATACGGACAATCTTCTCATAAAAATCGATGAGAGCTCGGTGGTATGCCAACCAATCCATTCCAATGATAACATCAAAACTTCCTAGCCGGGTTGGCAACAAGTCTATTTGAACTCACGTGATCTTAGACTAGACTAGGTGCACTACGGAAAATGTGTTGGTACTAACGACTTTTCCGTCTGCTATCTTATGCAATTAGCTAGTGTTTAGAGTGGCTGAGGCAATATTAATTAAATATGTGTAAAGCAGAAGATACAAAAACTCTTCCTGCAACCGAATCAAAGAGATACACAAAACAAATAACCAAAAAAAAAATTAAAGTGTAGGTGATCATAAGAAGAAACGTTACCCGTGAAAAATTCGGATTTGTATGGATTTTCAAACCCCACACATAAGCTCTCCCATGAGCTCCATCATTCTGCTGGTTCCCTGCTTTCGGACACTTATCCTTGAAATGTCCTTTCTCACCACACCCGAAACATGTCACATTCTGCAGGAAGTCATTACCTGCACCCTGAAGCCTAACTCTACAATCCTTCTCCATGTGACCAATTCTTTGACATCTCTGGCACTTTTAAGGACATGGTCCATGATGATGTAAGTTGCACCGGTTGCACCTTGGTAAATTTCCAGCATAAATCTTTCCTCCAGCTGGGGCTGCAGCATATGCCCTGCCAGTTTTTGGTCTCCTGTTTTGTTGCTGGTGATGATTGTTGTTTCGGTTGCGGTTATTGTTGTTGTTGTGGTTATTGTTGTTGTTGTGGTTATTGTTGTAGTTATGGTTATTGTTGTTGTTGTTTCTCTGGTTGTCTTCCCATTTCCTTTTATTGCTTTCCCCAATTCTTACAGCCCTACCCTGAACTGATTGCTCGACCAGTTCACGGGCCATGTTGATTGATATGCAGGAGTTGCAGGCTTTGAAGATGTTGGATATTTCCTTCGATTCTTCAGGAACCCCACGAACATACCTTTCAATCTTCTTCTTTTTCAGTAGGCACCAATTCATGACACATCAAGGCCAGTTCGTGGAAACGATTACTGTAAGCTTCGATATCATCTCCTTTCAGAGTCAGAGTCCAGAGTTCTTGTTCCATCCTTTGGATTTCAGTTGCTGGGCAGCAGTATTCAGTGGTCATCATAGCTTTCACGTTGCTCTAGGGGATCTGATTAGCATTAGCAAGTCCCAAAGTCTGTACATTTCCGTTCCACCAGGTTAGAGAACGACCCTCGAACGTGCACATAGCAAACTTTACTTTGTCATCTTCAGCACATTTGCAAATTTCAAACACTTGCTCCATCTTTTCGAACCAACGTTTCAGTCCGACTACACCTTCAGTCCCCTTGAAAGAGTGAGGCTTGCCATTCATAAATGTCTTATACGAACATCCATGCATCTCTGGTACAACAGTTCCTCCAGTATTTGTTGATCCGGATCCACCAGCATTGTTTGAGTCAGCTCTAGTCTTTTCATATTTTTCAATGGCTTTGGCCACACGCTTTTCCATTATCTTCCTAACAGATTTCTTCTTAAATCTCCTAGGCGGCATGATTCTGGCAACACAAGTACACAATTCGTTGAGAATTTGTAACAGTATGCAGAGTCATGACACATGGTAAATAATGGAGAATGATATAAATAATCATAAATTAATCAGGATAGTCTATATTTATATAATTGATCGATAGAAATAGATATTGATAGATAGACGTAAGAGATCGAATTTAAACCAAGTATTATATATCTAAATTACATATAATGCAATAATGACAATCGAAAAAGTAAGTAAGGATCAGAGAATACGCGCGCGTGGATATCGGATAGCGATGAAGGATTTTGTATTTAAAAATGAAAAAAAAGAAAACCTTTAAACTTTGTGGTTATAGACTAGGTTTTAAAAATGACCCAGTTCTCTATAACCTTGGCTCTTGTACCATCTGTAACACCCCCAAAATCAAGTAGCAACAGAATGGTAACAATGGGGTGCTACGTCAAAGTATAACAATCAAGATATAGGAAACGACCTTAAATTGACGTTTTAAGATAAGATTTCATTCGATGTCATAGCAAAGTATCAGAGTTCATACATTAGGTCCCATATGTTTTAAAAGAGTAATAAACATTTCAAGTACATATTTAATTAAACAAAAGCTTCATAATACCCAAAAGATGACTTAAGTTTTTAAAGATAATAAAAGTTGCATTGAATATAGATAAAAATGGTGGACCACAAGATCGAAGTAATAGTAGACTCTGAAACACATTCAGTAGTCCAAAACGTTTATTATTGCACTAAGCTCATGACCCCGAAGCCTTAACTAGATTTGTGCCCCAATCAGAATATAGGATGCTTGCCAACAACCTAACACCTCTCAATGTTAAATGCACCTTGATCAAACTAGTGACCCAAGGAAAGGTGGGGATTGTCAGTCCCGATAGATCTATCCACAACACTCGCGCTTACTACAATAGCAATTAACGGTTCATGATAAATAGGGACTTCACGGCAATAAGGTAACTTAGCAATAATATTCAGGCAGTAATCTGGATAGCATACACTTTGTAAACACTTTGAAAACACTTAGAAAAACACTTGTGTCCAATAGTAAAACAAGCAATGTAATTCACCCCGTAGATTTTGTAAAACAATCACGTAGTAAAAAGGGGGCTATGAACTCACCTCGAGTGAATGGTAATCAACAAGTATTCACAATAGAAAAATGCGTCACGAAGGAATCCGAAGGCAACCTAATCCAATATAGGTCGTATAAGTACTAAACACTTTGATTATTTATAGGTCGTATAGCTCATCATACTATCGTTCGGGCTATCATAATTAAGAGGTCATGTAGTGACGTATGAGGAGCTAGGACACTTTAAATCGTAAATCCAACAACTCGTCGATACGCCACCCCGAAGAGGCCTCATTATGAAACTCCCTAGTAATATAGTACTTTGATTAACTAATACCACATATAATTCTATATAGCTACATCACCATCTAATCGTTTTAGTGAAATCATATTTATAAAGTAAAAACGTTTATAAGTATACTTTAGTAAAACTGGCGTAACTTTCTCGTTTTAAGTCCGTTTCTTTCGTTTCTTACGTCCACGCCTTCGTATTAAGACGAGTTATCAAAATATAACATTTTCAAAATTTGAGTTTTTCTGATGAATAGTGATTTTACTGTTCATAACAGTTATATATTTATTTTTATAGATTTAGTTATCGTAAATCTCGTAAATGTCGTAACTTATTCGTTTTAACTCCGTTTTTAGCGATTCTTTCGAGCACGTCTTCGTATTTAAAAGTTTTATCGATTTATTGATGTTTTAAAAGTATAAGTTTCTGTGGTGAATAGTAACTTTTATAAAAATAGTTTTATAAAAGTATATATTTAACGTAAACTTGAAATCGTCGTATCTTTTTCGTTATAAATCGGTTTTTCGAGTTTCTTATCATTTTGGAATCGTCATGAGATCGTTTAAAAGCTCCGTTTTTATAAGTGATTCCTTTCCGAGCACCATCTCGTAATTGAAAGTTATAATACTATTTTTAGGTTTAAAAAAAATAATTATTTCTTCAAGAAAGCAGTAACATTTATAAAAATAGTTTTATAAAGTATTAATTTCCGTAAACTCGCGAAATTCATCAACTCGTTCGTTATTAAGTTGAAAAATTAAAGATTCTATCATTTTGGAATCCGAAAAAATATTAAATTTGTTAAAAATACCCAAAGTTCTGTATGAATAATTGTTATGAAAAGATTAATATTAAAAAGTACATTTACAAAATCCTTTTATTTATCGTATCATCTGTAATTAGTGATTTGATTTGTTGCCGAAACTTATACGATATTAACCGTTTGACAAGTTTCTTACCTTTTCGGAATCGTCTTGAGATGTATTATCTTATAAAAATATAACAAACTAAATATATTTTTTTGGACAGAAATGTATGATTGACTTTACAAAGTAACATATATAACTTTTTTTTTATACTTTTCCTTTCCTCTTTCCTTCCACTTTTGTTAATCTACCACAAGTCTTCATATTTCATAAATCATATATGTTACATTATAATTAAGAGTCCATTTTAGTCCCATAAATTTCCATTTGTGTCCGAAAATTTTACCAAGGTCAATATTTAACACTTTTAACCCTTAACTTTCATAAGTAACATTTATATCACTAGTTTATACATAACTCTTTTTACATATAAACAATGAGTGTACAAGTCTTACAACCATTTTGTAAACTCAATATACCATCCATATAACATGTGTACAAATCCATAAATCATGTTTACAAGAAAATCCACTTTTAAAATGTTAAACATATCCTAAATGGTGATATCACTACAAAGCAACATCATTACAAAAAAACTCGTAAAATGAAATAAAAAGGTTTATTAAGACCTTATGATGAATGATGAAGATGAAAAATAGTTGCTAAACCCTTGTTTAGGCCTTTAAGACCCATGCTTGCAAACAATAGAAACACTAACTTTTTCAAATAAACCCTAACCTATCCTTTTCCTAATAACACTTGCATAAGGTTAACCAATGCTTGGAAACCTCTTAGAATATCTTATGAATGGTGTGTGTAGGTGTGTATAGGTTGTATAAAATTTTGTATGGATTTAGTTGGGAGGGTGTTTGATTGTCGTGAGCTATAGAGGTGGGAGGGAGAGAGATTTTTAAATTTTTTACACCTTGAATATGAAGAATGTGTGTGATGTATCTTACTTAGCCAAAGAATTAATATATTCATATTACTAGTCAAAGATGTACTCAAGTAGGTCAAGGAACAAGATGAGTGATTGTGAGGTTCTTGGTCAACTGTCTTGAAAGTGTAGGACAAGTTACATGGTCATAAGTAACGAATGATTTGCAAGTTTTGAATATCACTTTTAGATTTACTACTACATACCAACTATCCCTAATGGTAACATGGGAAATGTTTTTTGAGTTAAATTTTAAGATTAGGGGTATAAAAGTGGGTATTAGTAGAAGAAACGTAGTAAAAGATTAGGGGTGCTTCCCATGTATACCTAAATGTATTTAATTACGCGAAACCACACGTTTTAAAACCACCAAACCCTAATCCAAAAAAAATAAAATATTAAAAGTTGATTTTACTTTCCGACAAAAATAATATATTGCATTGTTTGCCGAAATCATTAATTTCGTTTGGTGTCCGTGATACGCTAATTGTTAGATTTTTTTGAGTTTACCGCGATTTAAACTATAAGATCATAAGAAATTAAAAAAGTAAACCCCGCGTAAGAAAAAAAATAAATTAGTTAAAAATATATGACGTCGTAAATGAACCTTGAAAATATACTGAATGATACATAAATACTCGCAATCATTACAGTTATGGTACCAACCAAATAAGACGGATTTTGCACAAACTTGAGTCCCTAGCATAGCTTGCCGGAGCGGATCCAGCTCCAAAAGTGATGAAATTCAGCCCCATTAAGAAGTAGGTCACCATCTGATCTCCAATTCCACCCGTGCCAATTGCTCCTATCTGTGTCGACTCTCTTAGTAACCTGACGCAGTTTCAAATTATAATCCATCATCAACATTTTAATAATTCCATAAGCGCTAAAAACAGAACAGGTTTGTATTAACTATCAGTACCTCCTTAGCAAATGGATTATTAGGTGCAGTAAATCTGTTTCCTTGACTGTTAATGGTCGGGTCTGTGCACTTCCTCTTTCTTCCAAAAGCATACACTCCCAATGGTGTATTTCCGTTCACTGCACGTGTGAATAAAAAAAAAAAAAAAAAAAAAAAACCCATATTTCTTCTATCTTCTTCTGCCATCTGTAATCATTTAGTAAGAACACAAGTTATACAACTAATTAACTTTTGCTTACGTGTTCTTGTGAACTTAATTCGATATTTAGTACCTTGGCATTCTTTGAATAAGACCTTCTCTAAAATGATTGTAGGCAATGGTCACTTGCATTTGCTTGTCTCTTGTGTATAAATTCACTTTGCCCAACAATCAACACCTCGTTGTGAATAAGTGAAAGTTATTGTTTGAAAATGTTGGGTAGCAGTTTGAGCCCATGACAGCATCCCCGAGCTCCATCAACACAGTGTAGATAGAGAATTGTGATTGACCCATAAATGGCTTTGACACCAAAGATGGAAAATGCTATCAACCATCAAGCCATTGTCCGCCAAACCATAAGTGGGGAAGTGGAGCTTCATCACCAAGGGCGATATCCCCCTTCTCCGTATTCCGGTAATTTATACAGTGCGTGGATGATGTAAACCATTGATAATAAATTTAGTAACAAACGGATTGTAAGACAAGCTCCATTAGCATTTGTTGGACATTGACCCCAACGAGTATCAATGGTCTTGAAACTTTCGATGATAAGTTCTTTGCTTCAATTGGATACCATGTTCACGTTTGAAAACGAACATGTCCATAGTGGAGCATACTTGGAGTGAATCAAGGGCTTAGTTGTCCCAAGTGGTCGGGTGTCATCATGATTTTTTTTGAGTCAGTCCCCTACATAAAAGCGACCATCATGGCCTCCAAAGGCATTTTGACCAAAACCAATTCCCACATGTTCAGCAAGGGGGCCGCCCTTGCGTTTGCGTCGCATTTAGTGGGTCCACCCCTCCCCATAGCATTCATCAATAGGATTTACCCTACCACATGAAAAAGTACCCTACTTCCCCTTTTTAAGTGTTGTTGTCTTTCTTCTCACACTCTCCTGTTACAAAATTGACCTCGTAAGGTCAATATGATCAAAATTGAACATTACAAACAATTTGTGTCATTATTCCCTTCCCATTATCTAATTTCACAACAATAACACTAATTTAATAATGTTTCAGCTTTTGTCATAAGAAAGTATGGACCAATCACAGTGCAATAATGTCTCAATAATAAAGATATGAGCTAGCTTTGCTGTATTATGTCCATTTGCAAACTATGTCCAGCTGCCTTCTATAGAATGGTCAAAAAACAAACACCTACCTTACACTGTTCTGAGAATGAGTAAACATAGGAAGACCATAATCACATTAGAACTCATGATAATTATTCAAATGAAAACCCAATTTTAGTGCAGACACCACCTTGACTGAACAGTATTGATTTGACTCTTTAAATAATACGGTAGGTTACTAAGAGGTCTAATCAGGTATCTACATTAAATTTGAGTAAGATTGTCGGAAAAAGTAGTCCCAAAAGATTCAATAATCACTAAAATTATGAATGTCCAGAAAGAGCCAATACTTCTCCATACCCAAAATTTGCAAAATTCAGTTCCATCTATAAACGTACATTGCAGCTAAAAAACATTATTTGTCCCCATATTACATTTAAACAACTACCCTTCAAAACGATTTCCAAACTATGACAGCAAATTTGGATGCAAAAGTAAGTACAAGTAAAAGCACAGTGGTAAAATTTCTTTTCCTTTTTATTACGTAGTTTTTTTTAACTCAAATATACCCAAAATACATAAATGCACACTACGTCATAAGTGGTTAGATGATCAGGTCTAAGCCACGAGCTTCATTGCAGCAGAGTTTGTCATGACTCGTATTTGCAATGTGTTTTAGACAGCAATTTGGTGATCAGTTAGGTACAAGCATATGCAAAGGCAAAAAGAGGTAAAGATATGAATGCAAGAGCCATCGTGGATGCCAAAATGAATGATTTTAATTAAGGTTCCTGGTTACTGCATACAGCATGAAGCACATGGTGCTTGAATTCTATCTTGTTGTTATAGTGAATTTCACTAATAAAGGAAAATATCGAAAACGTCAATCTACGTGAAAGCAAAACTCTATAGCGTAATTAAATGGTAATCTAAATCATGCAACCACAAGTGTGTAAAAAGGAGATGCTGTCAAGACCACACACACTATTATTTTAAACATGACACCAATTAATGTTGTTTAAGCAGCACTTTCTTTCTATTTCCAAACATTAAAATATCATAAACCTTTATCTATGTTAATCGTGACATATATAATGTTGGAACATAATAATTTATAAAACAAAACATGTTTACTTTTAAGGCTAGCTAATATTCACCTAATCCATGCTATCATGAAATTATTAATCAGATTCTAACACTCAACTATATAGAGTACTTAGAGAGATAAAGTTCCTTACATTTCAACCATTGCCACAACCTCCCTCCCCTCGGGGTCTAGGACCCCCGCTTTTTTTTCATTCAAATTTTGCTCTGTATCACTCTGCATCTACAAACGACAACATTAAAAAACTCTTACTTGCAACATTACAGATCCAGAATACGCTTCCAACGAACATTAAAGTACAATTAAAACAGCCAAACTATAAGTTATATAAAACAACATTCCCTTCACAAACATTAAACTGAAAGCGACACATTACCAAAACCAAAGCCCTAAAACACAATGGCGTTTACAGAAGGCTGGCAGGTGAATTATTTGGGAATTTTTCTGTTCCAACATTGGCACCAGATAAAGTTTCAGAGCAAAAAGGAGATATATTCAGGTTCAGGTTTAGAGTCTGGCTTCCGTTTATTCAGGGACACTGACGTCTTTAGTTGTTTTTAGGTAGCGAGAAACTTGGTAACATTTTCTCTTTCTGCTTTGGAACTTTGTTTTTATCTATAGATCGAATAACATTAGTCCATATAGCCTCTGTAATCTTATTTTTGTTTGCTCATGAATAGAGGCTCTTGTCCTTCCCAACTTATAACGAGGTGAGAGCCAACAAAATGAACAAGATGGCTTATAGGAAGAATTAAAATAAAAACATCTAAATTGGTATAAATGTTTATAGTAAACCTGCATCTAACAATCGCATTAAATTTCATCACATTTGCAGCAGATAGTCGCACAACACTCACAACAAAACTAAACTTAAAAAACTAAAATAAATCTTCTATAATCCCTTCACTGCCCGTTGAAGATATTCCCTAAAAAACTTAAATCGCACTGACTAAGACCAAAACTACACAAATCCTCTATAAAAAATTTTCACGTGCGAAATTTTCTTAAAAAAAAAAAATAATCTTCAATAATATCTCACCCCGTGAAGATAAACCTACAAAACATAAAACGAAAACGCGACTAAGAACCAAAACAATCGAATCCCCGAATAAAAAATTTCAACGAGGTGAAGAATATTCTAAAAAAAACTAAAATAATCTTCTATAATATCTTCACCCGTGAAGATATTCCTTGACAAAATTTAAATCGAAAACGCGACTAAGACCAAAACAGGCAATCCTCTATAAAAAATGATCCACAACGGGTGAAAAAATTCTTAAAGAACTAAAATAATCTTCTATAAAATTTTCACCTGTAAAGATTTTCCTACAAAACTAAATAATCGTATAAAAAAACACCAGTATCTTGTATTTTTGCAACTCTAGTATAAATATAATACGACAAGACTAAAGCATCAATCCTTTCTTAAAATTTTGACACGCGAAGATACTATTACAAAAACTTAAGTAATTGGCTATAAAACATCAGTTGCTCCTAACCGGACGCCGCAACCAACACCAGACATTAAGATCAGTAATCAGATGCTTAATTTCAACTAAAATCGAAACATGAAGACAACATATCTAAAACAATAAGCATAATATAGCATCTACTTCACTATGTGAAAGGAGATCTAAAAATTTAACAACGGAACAAAAAAAATAAATAATCAAAATTACAAACACTAAAACAAGTAAAAAAAGTAATTAATTGAAAATAATTACCACTATACATTGAACAAACGTTTATCAAATAAATTAAATTCGGTGGTGATTAATCAATTGATATTTCCCGAGTGGTGATTCCGTTACGATTCCCAGTAGAATAACGAAGTGTTAGGAAGGCTAACAAACGTTGAAATTGGTTGGTAGAAGGGAGAACCGGATAATTTTAGAGGAGTAGTTGTGGTTCGGTGCGGTGGAATCGGTGGTGCTGAACGACGTGGAGGAGAAAGGCATTGGGATTTGGGTTCTTTGAAGGAGTTAAAAACCCGGTGGTTTTCTCATATCAAAAAAGGGGAAGTGTGTTTTTTTTTTTTCATTTTATTATAGTAGCAGTTTTGAAATTATAAATGACTGAATAACCCATACATAGTATATTTAAGTGTAACATATGTGATTAATCTATGCCACCCCCTTAGAATAAAAAAAATGGAGATGATTTGGATGGAATGTTAGGATCACTTCTTTTTCTATCACACCAAAAATTAGCCTTCACACATGAACGCAGCCCCTATAAGTAGATTTCACCATCATCTCGTTGCTCAAAGTGCGTTTCTAATCCTCTTAGCCATTCGGTTGGGGCTTTGAGATCCTTAGAATATATACAACTTAAAGCCTACACAATATATACATCATTAGAACACACACATAAATTACTTATCTATAACAACAAAGAAAAAAAGTTCTAAAGTCTAAAGCTTAAAGCCTAAAGCCTAATTTTGAAATTTTGGGTTCCCTTTCACGGGGATCCTTAATTTCGAGCAAAAGAGAATACCGAACACTGTTCGAAAGGACCGAAATTCCGGGTTCCCTTTCATGGGGATCCCTAATTTCGACCAAGAGAGAAGAGATGAGAGGTATGGGATGAAAAATAAGGTTTATGGACCCCCTATTTATAGTGTTAGGATTAGGGTTAGCTTTGAGAAAAAGTTACATAATCTTGACACAAATGGTCCCTTCCTCATTAATACTTTGTCACAAATGGTCCCTCCCTCATTAATACTGTTGCATTAAATGTAAAAACTCTACATATTTTTCGGTATAATCATGGAAGCATGGGGTACTCCTCAAGATGCTTATCAATGTATGCAGTACGGTTTTGTACTTATGGCTCTCTGGGTGAGACAAATAATTTAAAGATACAGCCCCATTAAATTTAGGGGCTCAATCTTTTAGTATAATAGATTAACACAGCCGGAATTGTTCCTAATTAAATTTTTTTCATTGTGTATCCAACACATATGATGATTATCTTTTAGGCTTATAGCCTGATATTTAAGGCTTCTCATTGAACGCAAACACAGTTAGTTGCCACTAGGGGTGAGCATATTGGATCAAAGACCAGACCAGACCAGACCGAACCGATCGGACCGGACCGGACCGACCGCACCGGGCCGAACGTATTTCGGTCCGGTCCTCGATCTGGGGTTTTTGTTACTTTCGGTTTCAATCCGGTCTGGTCCGGCTCGGTCCGACAAAAAACCCGATGATTATGCCGTGTAGAATCGGACAAGACCGAAGACCGACCCAGACCGGACCGTACCATTTCGGTCCGGTCCTCGGTCCGGTCCTTGGACCGTGCTCACCCCTATATTGGACTTATGGCTATCTCAAGATGGAGTAAGCAAAACCCTTATGATGCGTTTGATTCGGGTCAATTGAAAGGAATTCATGGTATTTTCATTTTAATTTCTTTCAAATATTGTGTTTGACTTCTCAAATGAAGTAAATTAAAATTTCATAAATTGCTAAAACAGAGAGAATTAAAATGCATCCAAAAATGAGAAAATTGAATTTACTTGGAAACATTTTTTTTAAATGACCAAATTAGATCAAAATACTATTTTTACTTTTTTTCTTATTGTTTTTGTTGTATCTTTTCTTGTTTGGGGTGTTAGTCGGGTCGGGTTGGTCGGGTTCAGGTCAATTCGAGTCGAGCTAAGTCGTGTCAGAGCTGAAAATTACATACCCGAACCCAACCCTATTTGAATTCAGCTTAGCCGGGTTTGAGTCAATTTGGGTCGGTCAACTTGATTAGGTCCATTCGAATTCGTTGGAAAATTTATTAAAAGTTGTCACTTAATAATAGGGGTGAGCATATTGGACCGGAGATCGGACCGAATGTATTTCGGTCCGGTCCTTGGTCTGGGGTTTTTGTTACTTTCGGTCTTGGTCCGGCTCGGTCCGATCAAAAACCCGATGATTATGCCCTGTAGGATCGGACCGGACCGTAGACCGACCCGGATTGGATCGACCCGGACCGGACCGTACCATTTCGGTCCGGCATTTTGGACCAACTCGGTCCTCGGTTCGGTCTGATCTTGGCCAGTCCGGTCCGGTCCTTGGACCGTGCTCACCCCTACTTAATACCAATGTTTTGAAAACCGGGTTTTGAATCGACCCGGTCGAGTCACCGGGTTACCGGTTCAACCGGTTGGACCGCCGGGTCAACCCGGTTTTCCAATATATATATATATATATATATATATATATATATATATTCAATAATTAGAAAGAAAGTATGTATATAAATCATGAAATATTCCATATATTAAGCCTAAAGACTATTTATTAACAAATATAACATGTAAAATTAAAATTACGTCGCAAATATATACAATTAACATGTTTTATTTATAAAAAAATACGAAAAAACAGAAACCCGGCCGGGTCTCATGACCCGGGTCACTCCAAACCCGGTCAAACCCAGCGGGTCAAACCGGGTTTCGAAAATATGAAACCCGGTTTAATTTAACCCGTTTTTTCGACCGGAACCAGTTCAACCGGTTGAATGGGCCGGGTCGAACCAGGTTTCAAAACACTGCTTAATACACACTTTCTCATGTAGAAGCTTCACAGGTGCATTCTTTAAGTTTTCACGTTTCAAAATAAAAATACCGATACTAACCTTTCTTATCTAAATCATGCATTAGTAACGTGAAACTATCATCATTTTTTTAATAACTATGGTTTTCAACCTTTTAGACGATTAATCTATGAGAGTTGAACCAGTGGCGGAGCCAGGAGTAAAACTAAGGTGGTTCCTTTACATGGTCGAGAAAAAAAGCTAAGGGTTCAAATGATCAAGTCGGTTGGGCGGGTCGGGCACGGTTTACAGAAGTGTATAATTAATATGTAAGATATCTTATTTTATAAATTAGCCTTCTTTTTTTATAGAACTTTGTAGCTTGCTTTGAACTTTAAGCTATAATTTTATACTTGTACACGTCAAGGCTGGGCTAAACGTAATGGGACGACCTTTTGCGGTCGGTCGTCCCATGTGGCAATAAAAGGGACCTGGTCACCCTACTACGCCGACCAAAGCAAGACCTGGTCACCCCAACCTTTGCAAAGTTAGGGTCTTCTGCACGACCTTACAATTGGAGGAAGATTTCGTATTAAAAAAATTAACTCTTTCTTTTATATTTTTATTTAAAAAAAAATAAACAATCCCCCATTCACTATAAAATCTCACTTTTTATACCATTTTTAATCACAAAACACATACATATTATACACTTTCATTATCTTTTTTTAAATGGCTTGTTCGATACCACATAGCGACGATGAAATCCAAGCTTTGGTTCAAAAACAAATTGACGAAGTTATGGTCCATCTGAAAGCGATTCTTGATTTAGCCTTGCAATTTGATAATGCATGCACAACTAAAGAAGATCTTAGAAAAGCATACGAGAAATGTAATCACATTCCACAAGAGAGCCGTGTTTTGATCGACACTTTCTTAAAAGAATGTTCTGATAAAGATTACAAGCTAAATCTTTCTAACAAGCTGATGATGATGAATACTTTATGGAAATTGGGGTGATGAGAATTGATTCAGATTTCGAGTCATCAGATTAATAAATTAGAAACTATTTTAGTGTAATGTTGTTTTAATTTAATGTTTTAAATAAAGTATTGTATTTTAAATTCCGTTATTATATTTTTAAATTTTGAATTCCAACGGCTAGTTTTTCGTTATAAATACCCCCACAATCTCCTCATTATATCACACAACTTCTTATCCAACTATCCAGATGGATTTCAATTTCACTAACGAAAATGATCCATGGGAATACAGTCTTGATATAGACGATTCTGATATCAATTTAACACATGTTCTGCGTTCGTCTAGTAGCGGACATGTTGAACCATCTCTATACACCCCAAATCCAGTTACCATAATACCCGGTCCTACGAGTGTTGTTCAGCTCTCTAATAGCATATGTGTTGAACCATCTTCCTCAACCCCAAACTCAGTTAGGATAATACCTGGTTCTGCGGGTCTTGTTCAGCGAGCCAAGCTGCTTAAAGAAAATGTATTTATTCTTTATCCGGATGGGGCTTTAATGTCGACACAAGAATATATGCAGAAAGTTGTTGAGGATGCTGATTTTAACAGTGGGGCGTGGGTTAGCGCCACTAACTATGTGAATGCTTTTGGTGGCACTGTAACTGGATGTTTGGGAGACATCGACAACTTTCTTAAAAAGGGAAAACTTGAACAAGTTGTTGCAATAGTGAAGTCTTGTTCTCCGAATACTCTTGGAGATTTAAATGTGACTCTGAAAGATCTATCGGGTACAGTACCTGGAACAATACACTACAAAGTCTTTGATGTGAGTAGTTATGAAAAATGATATTACAGTAGGAGCTGCTATGATACTTGCCAATGTCTCAGTTTTTACTCCCAAACTATCAAAGCATTACCTAAACATTACAAAAAGAAATGTGGTTGAGGTTTTCCGTAAGGATACGGTTTCATTAGCTTAACATTTTCCGTAATCTAATTTTCAATTTCGTAATGTAATTTTCAATTCCATAATGTAATTTTCAATTCCGTAATGTAATTTTCAAATTTGAAATCAAACAACTACTATTCCAACGGATACTATTCGAACTATATGTTTTAAAATGTATATGTGTTGTATTTTTAAATTCCGTCAAGTTTATGTTTTTTATTTTCGTAATTTTTTTTCGTCTTTCTTCCGTGTATTTTTATTTCCGTATTTTAATTTGCAAAATGTTTAATTATTAATGTAATGTTTTTTAAAAAAAAATGTTCGGTGTCCTCTGCGGTCACCACTACATGTGTTTAGTCACTGTGTGGTCTAAGAGAGAGAAAGCTGAGTTGGCGCTGACGTGACGGTGTCCTCTGCGGTCACCACTACATTCAGTCTGGCTAGTTTGAAACCCGAACAGTCACGCAACCATCCATCTTAGTGGTATCACTACACTCTTTAGTTCGAAAAATAGATTGCTATCAGAATCAAAATTATTTATGCCAAAAAAATCATAGCATATATAATTATCGTATCAGCTTGTTTTCTCTGTTTGAAATACAACTTGCTACTTGAAAAATGGCCTTCTAAACTTATAACCTCAATTAATAAAAAAAATTTAAAGTTGTTGAACCTTTCATATGAAAAAAAGGAAAACAAAGAAAAAAGAAATAAAGACACTGTTATATCACGTGGGAAAAGAGAAAATCACCAAAAACAATATTTTATCTTTCTTCTCTCATCTTCATCTTCTTCCATTTTTCTTCTACCTGGTTTTTTCTTTATCTACTATTCTTTACACTAAATTCATCATTTATTCCATCTCCTTCACTTTTTCTAATTCGATTTTATCCAAAGGTGGTTCCTACTTATTTTGTAAGGTAGTTCCCAGAAAAAACCACTACATAGCTTCTCAATGGTCTTTATTCCTAAGGTGGTTCCTGGGCACCACCTTCGTATGCCATAGCTCCGCCACTGAGTTGAACCCACCGTCACACAGTTCTAACCATCTAAAGCCCTCCCTTTTCACAAAGTTGACAGACTCAAACTGTCATTTATTATCTTCCTCTAAAGCTATCGCTTATGTTGCAATGAATAGTACAGGATACATAAACGATGCTATAATTATTACTCGATAACTGTAAGATACTAAACGGTGCAATGTGTAATGCTAATTACTGCAGACGTCACGTTTTTTTTGAGAAAACCGATATGTCGATACTTTTTGAGATATCAAAATTAGTTTTTTATTTTTCCATACAATACTCTTTGTATAAATATTCAAAAAAAAAAACATTTATGCCAAACTCTTTACGTATTTTTGTAAACATTCATATAGATCATCGTAAAAAATATGTTTAGATCAGTTGTGGTCTCAAAATAGGCATGTATCACTTACGCCGGGTTGACACATGTCTAACTTCACCGCTCGAGGTCTTCATCACACACTACAACAAAAGCCCCTTTCCCCAGCGCGTTTTTCCCCAGCGACATGTCGCTGGGGAAGATTTTCATGAATTTAATAAAAAATTTCAGCGAAAATCTAAGCGGGAAATTATCCCGCCAGTCTTTCCCCAGCGACATGTCGCTGGGGATACTTTTGTTCATTGTTTAGTGCGTAATTAGTCCATAATTGTTGTAGCGTTTGAATTGTACAAATTTCCCCAGCGACATGTCGCTGGGGAAACTTAACAGGCTTATTTATTAGGCTGGCCCGTTTATAAGTTAACATATTTTCGGGTTTGGGCTTAGTTTCCCCAGCGACATGTCGCTGGGGATGTTTGTTTGACTTTTAAACAAACTACGTTTTTAGGCTATTTTCGGTCCAATATTCCACATACTAACTAAATTTACTTCAAAGTTAACTGAATTTTACTCCTAGCTACCACTATATGTAATCATAATACACGGAATGACCAAATCGATTAACGTTTATTATCCTTATCCATCTCTAATTGTCCCTCTAGTATCCTTATCCTTGCCTAGCTCATACATTGAACCTCTAATGTGTAACCCTAGCTCATACATTGAACCTCTAATGTGAACCCTTGCTCATACATTGAACCTTTAATGTGTAACCCTAGCTCATACATTGAACCTCTAATATGTAACCCTACCTTATGTTACGAATCATAACCGAAGTCGAAACATGATCACTAGGATCCAACTTCAATATTATCTCACGATGATGTTGTTTCTTAATAAACAACCTTTTTGCACCCTCGTTAAAACGTGGTTTGTCCTTAGGTTTACGATTAGGTACAACACGGTTTCTTGGTCCAGTTGCTACCGGAAAGTGTACGGACCACTTGTTGAACCTATAATGCTCATACGTCCCTTGCTTACATTGCATTTAATTATTTTCATCATTAAACCTAGCTCATACGTTGAACCTATAATGTTGAACCCTAACTCATACATTGAACCTATAATGTTGAACCCTAACTCATACATTGAACCTATAATGTTGAACCCTAACTCATACATTGAACCTACAATGTTGAACCGTAACTCGTACGGTGAACCTATTATGTTGAACCCTAACTCATACGTTGAACCTCTAATGTTGAACCCTAACATTATAGGTTCAGTGTATGAGTTAGGGTTACACATTAGAGGTTCAATGTATGAGTTAGGGTTACACATTAGAGGTTCAATGTATATTAGAGGTTTAATGTATGAGCTAGGGTTACACATTAGAGGTTCAACGTATAAGGTAAGGTTACACATTAGAGGTTCAATGTATGAGCTAGGGTTACACATTAGAGGTTCAACGTATAAGGTAGGGTTACACATTAGAGGTTCAATGTATGAGTTAGGGTTCAACATTATAGGTTCAATGTATGAGTTAGGGTTCAACATTATAGGTTCTTTGTATAAGCTAGGGTTCAACATTATAGGTTCAACGTATGAGTTAGGGTTCAACATAATAGGTTCACCGTACGAGTTACGGTTCAACATTGTAGGTTCAATGTATGAGTTAGGGTTCAACATTATAGGTTTAATGTATGAGTTGAATCATAGTGATCATGTTTCGACTTCTGTTATGATTCATAACATACCCAATGGTACGCATCCCCTTTGTTGTCAAACATAACATAGACCCATATCTTTGTGGGTCGAACCACACCAGGCAAATACTCTT
>BQNB010091101.1:0-26965 GCA_026074375.1 Tanacetum coccineum
ATCCAATCTCTCTCTAACATCACAACCCACATCTCACTCTTGTTCTTGGTTTGATCATAAGATTACTAGTATTCTTCAGCTACAGTAGCTACAGTAACCGGCCCATTTAGTTTTTTTTTTTCTTTTTTTTTTCTTTTTCTTTATCCAGGCAAATTAAAAAAAAAATTTGCTCGGCACAAAATAAGAAACAAAATTACAAAAGTACTTAATTTTTTTGATCAAAAAATATCCGCGGCACGAGACCAAACACATAAGCTGATGTAAAAAAATAAACTATTGCACAAAATAATTAAAAAAAATTGCTCGGCGCAAAATAAGAATTTTTTTTACAAAAGTATTGATTTATTCAGATCAAAAAATACCCACGACATGACGCCCAACACATAAGCCCATATAATTTTTTTTATTACAGTAGCTACAGTAACCGGCCCATTGGGCTCCCACCTTGGGCCGGCCCATTTGACACCTTTTTTTGTTTTTCTTTTTCTTTAACTAGGCAAATTTTAAAAAAAAATTGCTCGGCACAAAATAAGAAACAAAATTACAAAAGTACTTAGTTATTCAAATCAAAAAATACCCACGACATGACGCCCAACACATAAGCCCATATAATTTTTTTTATTAAACATGACACCGGAAAAATAAAGCCGCACAAAATAAAAATAAAATAAAAAAATTTAACACCCCGCATCAACGCGCGGGCAATCATGTTTAACACATATTTACCCAATCTCATAAAATTATATTAAAATAAACCCAAATAGCCAAAAAAACAACTTTTAAACACATAACCTTTAAAAATTAGCATAACATACAAATTTTAAAAATAAAAAACACCCACATCTATGATAAAAGAAACACCGCTCCGCAGCAACGCGCGGTCAACTATGCTTGTTTTATATATAAATGGATGTGAAAGTTGTTTATTGATTTATGAAGAAATGTGTCTCTTTGTTGTCATCAACAATATGCCGACACAAAGAATTATGCATACATTTAGACATACAAATTATACATGTCAATCGATGCTCTTTTAAAAATACAACTCTTTATATTCATGAACACATGATTCCAATGCGTATAATCAAGGTAAGTGAGTTTCAATAATATCAACCGAGTTTATATTTGAAAGCAATGTTTTAAAAATCGGTTTTTGAATTGATCCGGTCGAGCCACCGGGTCACGGTTCAACCGGTTTAATCGGCGGTTCAACCGGGTTTTTCGGCCAAAACCGGCATCCGATCACCTTTTGAATCCTGTTATAACCCCTGAAATTGGGATTAATTCATTGATTTGATTAATCTCAGATCGACGTGTAGGCGGTTTCTCAATCTTGGGTTTTTGAGTAATTTAGATATGATTTATTCTCCCTCTTCCAAATCGATTCCATTTCCGTTTCCGATAAATCCATGGCCTCTTAAACCTATCTATTATCGATTAATAGACATCCCTTCAATCCAAAGATTGGGTACTTTCGGTCAAATAAGAATACGTGTCAAAGACTTCGACTTCGAGTTTGTTACAAATTTCCCGACTCCTTCTTCTGCTAAGGATCTTTTCCACTCATGTTAAGGCAAGATGCGTCACGTGGTCGATTCGTTATATTCCAACAAAAGACAAAAGATAGGTAAGCTTTTGAGATTTGTTTTGATTTATTCAATATCTTTAATGTGGAGAGATATCGGTAAATAACTTATGTATGATTTGGGTGGGTCCGATCGAATTTCCATGCTAATGTTGCAAGATTCAAAAGAGAGTAACATGAAGGGAAAGTATAACGTGGATAAGACTAAGAATGATCGAATAAAGGAAGTTTGGATGTCTCATAAAATGGTAAAATACAATTATTGGTAAAACATGTGTCTGTGGTGAAGACTAGCCGAATGCCAATAGATAAGAATCTCCTCCTGCATTGTCCTTGGAGATGATTTGTTTGAATGCGAAGAGGATTCTCACCTGGCGTTGATGGCAAAGTCAAAGAGATGGCCTCCTTTAGATTCAATCTTAAGAAAGGCCTTTGTAATGAAGGTTTTGATGTGGTATAAGATTAGCTACTTGGGAAGAACTTTTGGGTTATTACTCGAATTCGAGACTGCGAAGGCTTAAAGATTCATTAGGGTAATGTTGGTGTGGGCTCATGGTTTTTCGGTCATAAACAAGCTTACGCCGAGTTTTTTCCTGAGGGTAATTGGTTTTGGTGGAATGTAGACGGTGTTCCGTATAAATCTGGTCGGGTCGACCTTTCAAACGTATTGCTCTAAATGGGGTGAGTTATTGATTTTGATGATTATATGGAGGCGAATCTCATTCCAAAAGAATTTGCATTCTTTCTCAGGTTTGTGAGCACATTCACGAGAGCTTCAAAATTGTTTTTCAGGTAAGGTTTTATTGGGCGCCGCAAGTGAAGTTCAAGGGTGGGCCCTAGAATTTTCTGAAGAGAGGAAGGAGCAGATGAATTATCATGGAGGGAGAACAATGAAGGCAGCAATTAATGATCTCGAGGCAATAATAGCAATTGAGTAGAGTGACGTGGAGGAGGAGCTTGAAACACTGTTTGATCAACCTGATGATCCAAAGGACAAACACTTATGGAAGATCCTTTGGTTTTAAACCCTTTATTGAACAAAGAAAATCTCGAATATGGCACGAAAGGTTACTAGAAGAAGATCATAGTTTTGTCTCATCCGCCGGTTTCACTCCGAAGAGTTTGAATGAAGGTAATACTGGTTAATCTTTGACATGAAGACCTACGGAGAAAATGAGAGAGATGACAATTTTTTTCCGGTTTGTTAACCTTGAAGATGGTAAGATAATTCCTGAGTCGGTAAACAAATTCAGAATCCAAGCGTTCGGGTCACTATTACGCAATCTGATCCTGTCGCGAACGGGGGGTTCTATTTTAAAATCTTTATGGAGAAGTTGTGAAGGTGGGCCCCAACCTTTGGTGTAATAACATGGATGGGTGCCTCAAGGAATCACTGAGATCAATTGAATCCAAGAAATTTAGGGTTAATCATAAATTTTATTCCCTTTGAACGTTCAAGGCCCGCCCAAAATGCCAAAAAAGATGGGGGTAAAGGAGTTTGTGTTAAAAATAAAGTGAATTTGAGTGGTCTTCAAGAAACTAAATGGGGTCTATTGATCTAAGTATGTGAGGTCTTGCTGTGGTAATTCTAATTTGATTATTGCATAGTGATCCGTTGGTAACTCGGAGGGATCTTGTGCATTGGGAGAGCCTAATTCCGTTTCGAGGATTAGCTTTACGAGATCGGAACTATTTTGTCATTGTTCAGTATGTGGTTGAAATCAGGATGTTCTTATATAGTGGTTGTTTATTGCGCCTCAAGAGGCTAAAAAAAGCGTATGTTTATGGGATTATTGTGGCACAGTGTCGAATCAATGGTTGGTAGACTTGTTATGAGGGCGACTTTTAATGAGATGAATATAAATCGGATGGATAATGTTCGAATTTAAATGCTCACGACGCTGAATTTTTACAATCATCAATATAACACGCGGGTCTTTGATGAAGTCCCTTTAGGAGGAAGTGCGTATACCTGGTGTCCACAAATCTGCTTCTAAAATTGAGGAAATGGGATCGATGTCTTGAGTTTCCTAAAATTTGTTGAGCAGTTCCTAATATCACTTGCTATTACCTTGGAGCGGTATTATTTCATACCATCGTCCCATTTTATTACGTGAATCAGTTATGATTACGTGTGGGTCGGGGGGGGTGGGGGTCCTATTCCTTTTCGATCTATCATTACTAGGCTGGAAGTTTTATGTTTTTGAGACAAGTTGGATAAAGGATTCATGGAACTGCTCCTGTACAAGAAAATGCCATCGAAACTTCATGGGTAAACATAAATTTTCTTAAAGACCGTATTCGGAGCTGCACTCTATTCATAATCCGAATTCGTGAAGGTGAGTTTATTACCTTAAGAGGATATGCGATCTTGTTGAATGAGATTAAGTGATAAGGGAAATGCTCGAATGAGGTGGTCCATAAACGAACTAGAATTCTCAACAAATTCATTAGGTAAATAATATTCAAGCTTCGAAAATTCTCAAAAAGCCCAAATTAAATGGGCAATCGGAGGGAGATGATATTGAAGTTTTTCATGGTATCTAAACAAGAAGCGCAATCAATCTAATATTCGGGTATTAGGTGAATGGTGAAACTGGTCGATGACACGGTTCAGTGAAACGTGAATTCTTTGAACATTTTCGGGTAGGTTCGATAAAACCATCAGTGAATCGAGCGTGATTGATACCCTTTTCCTGTCTCCCTATCGATTTGATCAGAAAGAGGATATGGAACCATGATTCTAAAGAGGAGAGTTTAAAAGGGCTGTGTGGATTAGGCGTTAGATAATCTCCGGGGCCGATGGTTTTTCATTTAGCTTTTACCGTTATTTGGTCCTGTGATTGAAAGACGTGTTCGAGGCTGTTTACTATTTCTTCATAGTATGGTGAAATACCGAATGGATGTAACTCGAACTTAATTGCTTTCTTATTCCTAAAATCCTTGTGCCAACCAGGGTGTAAGGATTTTGCGCCTATAAGTTTGATCGGAGCTTTATACAAATTATTGCTAAAATCTTGGCCGAACCATTAGTTGTGTGCTGTAGATCCGTGTCAATGAGGTTTCTATCAGCTTTTGTGGCGGACAACAAAATCCTAGACGTTCCAATTTATGTCTTGAGAGGTTCTCAATGTGTCGAAGGTAGAAAAAACACGCTCTATTTTCAAAGGATTCAAGAAAGCTTTTGATTTCCGTCCGCGGGATTTCGTGGTGATGATGTGTTAAAATAAATTGGTTTCGTGAAAGATGAAGGACTTTTGGATTCAAAGTTTCCTTAAGATCATCCAGAGGTCCATTCTTGGCAACGATAGTCCTACGATAAGGTTTAATTTTAGAGGTCTTAAACAAGGTGATCCTTTAACCCCTTTTTTATTCTTCTTATTATGGAGACTTAGCATATTTCACTTCAATGTGTGGTAGATAGCGGTTTGTTTTTACGGGGAACAAATTAATCCATGGTTGAATCTGTCTCATTTTTTATGCGGAAGATGCATCTTTCTTGGCCAATGAAGTGACTCAATTATCCGATTCGTTAGTTCGAGTTTGGATTGTTTTTTTCGGCTTCTGGTCATCGTATTAACATGTTGTAAGCGAGTAAGATAGGGGTGTTAACGTTGAGATGGGAAGAGTTCAAAACCGGCTTTAACTGATGTCTTGTCCTATAAGAACTCCCATTCACTATTATGGGTAAAAAGTTGGGGGAAATATGTCAAGGAAGCAGCTTGAAAGAAGAGGTGGACAAGGTGTTTATTCGCGTCTTTCAAGATGAAAGATAAACCTCCATTCAATCGGAGCAGACTCACCTTCTTAACAGTGTTAGGATAATGCCACTCCATATGTCCTATTTTTAAGTTCCCTCGAGTATATCTTAAATCTACTTGAATCTATTCGTAGTCGGTTCTTAATGGCCAGGAATCCCGAAGAGTAACAAAGCTTCTTGGGTAAGTGGAACCAAGGTCCAAACTCCGAATGATAAAGGGGGTTTAGGGTTTCAAGCTGTTTGTCCCTTAATAGAGATCTCATGCTCAATGGTTGGCGTTCTATCTCAGAAATGTTCCTCTGGACTAAGTGATTAAGCATGTATGGGAGACGGAATGTGAACAGGATGTTCTGGTGAGTTCGAACCTGCGGACACGATATTCACGAAGTAAGGGTGTTACTAGGTCGGGTATTAATTTTGCAGATTACACCGATGAAGCTGGGAATGGGGAAGAACCGCGTTTCTTATTGCTCGACAATTGGTATGAAGGCGGTGTCATCAAAGAGCTGTTCCCACGTATGTTCGCTCTTGAGTTGACTAAGAATGCTACTGTTAGTTCGAAATTGAATGCGTCAAGTTTAGATAACTCATTTCGAAGAAACAGAAGTGGAATTGCAAGATGCCAACTTAAACTCTTTGGCTGAGATTTCTCGATGACTAAACTCTCGTGCCTTTGCAAGATCGTACGTTTGGACTTAGAAAGTATGGGAGTCCTTTCAGTGGCCTTCAATTCAAAGAGAATGAGAATCGGTTTCAGGATGTTTAGATTGCCGACTAAGGTCGGATAAATCCTGCCAATCATGTGAATATCAAGCGTGAAAGTCAAATCTAACGCGCTCCCAACGCGGTTTAAGATCTCTCGTCTGAATGGAGATAGATTCGGATGTTTGTCCCATTTGTTATATAATGCCGATGTGGAATCGACAAACCCTATATATTCTCTTTCAATGCTTGTAGTAGACAATTATGCGTAATATCTTCTGGGTGGAATATCGACTATCCGGATGTGAATGCTACGAGGAGATTGACAAGTTTTTGTTTCTATTCGGATTCAATCCAAACTCAAGAGGCGTTCTGAGGGTGTATACTATGGGTTGTGGATGGATATAGGAACTTTCGCAACAAGCTTCTGTTTGATAAAAATCCTGAAAAGGCGCTGATATTGCTAATTTAGTTTTCTAGTTCTTTTTTATTGTGAAAATTCAGATGTAAGCGTCATTCAGTGGACGTTGCTTTAAGAACCCTTATATTGTTCTTGTTTGATCTAGCTCCTTGCTAGTGTTTTAATAAATCGCCGGTAAAAAAAAAAACTTGAAACCTCTCAAACATGGGTATAATTGTAATTCAATCATCTTTTTTCCTTTCTTTTCCTTCAACTCAAGAACACAAATATTTTTACTAACTACTTAAAATTTTCTTTCCATTACCTTTCTTTTCTTTTCTTATAGTTTAAAACTCGAGAATTAGTTCAATTTTGACCAAACAGGCCTATAAACTATGAAGAGGGCCAACTTACTTCAGAAGGAGCGCAGCCCATATGATGTAAAACTTTACTTACAAATTTGGTTCACGTCCAATGTATTGTACAGGACATAAGTTGATAAATATAAAAGAGTAAACTGCAAAATACATCTATGTGATTTGCACTTTCTTACATAATATATCCCTGTCAAAAACTTTTGGCAGTATACATCATTTGTTAGGCAGACGTTAAACATAATACATTCCTCAGAATGAACGATGCAAATATTTTTCCGTTATCTTCTAACGAGGGATGTATTGTGTGAGAAAACTACATGGATGTATTTTGCAAATATTTTATTTTCTATTTATTTATATATTTATTTATTTTATTTTATTTATTTTAATTTTTTTGTTTTTTTTTAATTTATTATTATTATTGTTATTATTATTATTATTATTATTATTATTATTATATTATTATTATTATTATTATTATATAAGTAATAGGCCCTTTTTTATTTTTTTATATTAATAATATTATTATTTTTTGTGTTTTTATCTGTTTGGTACGTTGTTTTCGTTCGTTTTTTTCCGACGTTATTATACGTTTTCCTACGCTTTTTTTTCTAAGTTTTTCATCCGTTTTTGTACGGTTTTTTCTGATTTGTCTGCTTTTGTACATTTTCATCCGTATTTATTAATAGTTTTTATCCATTTTTATACGTTTTCATCCGTACAAAAACGTAAAAATACGAAATGTATCAAAAAGTATAAAAACGTATTAAAAGTACGAAAACATACAAAACGAAAAAATAATGTACAAAAACGTAAAACGTACAAAAACGGAAAAACGTACATAAAAACTTGTTGTACGTTTTTTATCCCAGTTTTTGTGGAGCTCAGATAGTATCTCGGTATCCCCGCTAATCTCTCAGGAAATGCCTAGAATTTTCTAATAAATTATATAATAAAATAATAATAATAATAATAATAAAGTGATGATTATTATTAAAAAAATAAAATAATAATAATAATAATAGGAATAATAATAATAATAATAATAATAATAATAATAATAATAAAATAAAAAATAAAATATTTGCAAAATACATCCCTGTGGTTTGCACTGCAAAACACATCACTCGTCAGAAGATAACGGAAAAATATTTGCAGGTTCAGTCCTCATGGATAAGTATGTCTAACGGTTTCCCTAACGTAAGGATGTACAAGTACCAAAGGTTTTTGACAGGGATGTATTATATAAGAAAGTGCAAACTACATGAATATATTTTGCAGTTTACTCAATATAAAATAAGCTAAAATGGATATTTTTATTTTTTATATGTTAAAACTCAATCTCTTATATAAAAAAGATAAAAGCCAGCTTAAGAAATCCGAGTCTTCTTTAAAACTAGATTCTTTTAAAGGTATATTACTACCTTCATCTCATATAAATAATGTTAATTTTGTATGTCTCGGAAGAAATGTTTATCTTTTATATGTTGGAAACAAAAAGCGGTGATTATCAGGTCATTTACCGTTTGTTTAACTTTATAATAGATAGGCTAAGTAGTTAGACTTAGTCCACGGACTTTAGGCCCCATTCGGCCCAATGTGGCATTTCTCGTGTAATAAAACGTATAAAAACGTAAAAGAAGTATGGAAAAGTATGAAAACATACAAAAACGTATAAAACATACAAAAACGTAAAAAAGGTAAGAAAACGCGCAAAAACATACATAAACGTACAAGCACGCATAAAACGTATAAAAACGTACACAAACGTATAGAAACGTATACAAATGTAAAAAAGGTAAGAACATATAAAAACGTACAAAAACTTATAAAAACGTGCACAAACGTACACAAACATATAAAAACGTAAAAGAAGTGAGATGACGTACAAAAACATAAAAAATACACAAACGTATAGAAACATAGAAAACGTAAAAAAAGGTAAGAAAACATACAAAAGCGTACAAAACCATAACAAAATGTTATAAAACTTACACAAACGTATAGAAATGTAGAAAACGTAAAAAAGGTAGGAAAACGTAAAAAAGCGTACAAAACAAAAAAAAACGTACAAAAATGTATCAAAACGGATGAAAACGTACAAAAACATTAAAAACGCACAATAACGTACAAAAACATAAGAAAAACGTAAAAAATGGTAAAATACGTACGATGATGACTTGGCATGCCACATCATCAGTTTGTAGGTTAAGCAGGTGGCAAAAAGTTTTGGCAACCATAATAACAGGTTTCTGAAAGTTGAGGTATTATATGAATATTTTTTTGAGTACATGTATCATATCGGTATATATAATGGTTGTATAGATAATGGTAGTGGCCTTAGCCTTACGGTTATCCAAGAAGGTTTATGCATATATCAATCTCTTTCGGACCGTCCTTCACGGCAAGGGTCATGAAGAACAACAATGTTTGGAAACTAATGATGCGAGATGATGAGACGGAGGAGAATGATGTTGACATTACTTGAGACCACTTAGAGGGAGGGGTATGGTGGCGAAGCCAGCTCGCCACTCCGACGTGGCTTCGCCACTTGGCTCGCCACCATACCGACGAAGCTCGCCACTTGCAAAAATGAAGCACACTCGCCAGTTCTACGACGAAGCAACAAGACAAAAGATATATACGTTGTAAATTTTAGCCGTTGCTATTTAAAAAAAAATACTTTTTTTTTCTTTTTTAATTTATACCCACTTTTACACTATAAATACTACCTCATTTTATCAAATTTTATACAACTATCCTTTCAAAACACTACATCTTACAAACAATAAACATAATGAGTGATTACGAAAGTGATGATTCCGATGTTCAAGATTTCAAAGATCTTGACATGATTTTTGAACTTGGTCGGTTAGAGCAACAAGAACAAGAAGAAGCAGAGCGGGTGCACCACCGAAACTATATCTATCGGGAACGGGTAGAAGCGGAAGCACGGTTGATGGCGGACTATTTTGGTCCTCGGCCAAAATATCCCGATTATTATTTTCGGTTACGGTATCGATGACCTAACTAATTTTAGACTAGTCCTCTGGTATGAAAATTACATTGAAACTCACCATCCTCTTTCTCCGCATTTTGATAGAGTCCGTCCCGATGCTACGGGTATACCCGGTTTTAGTGTTATTATGAAATGCACTAGCGCCATACGCCAATTTGGCAGACCGAACACCTGATTCATTAGATATATTTACAAATGGTATCATTGCGCACGCGATTGGTTAATTTTTTTTTACTATTCTTTATCGAATTGTTTATGCCCCAAGTAATTACGAAAACTGACTTCAATGACATAAAAGTTAAACACCGAGCACCACGAATAATATTCATTGGTTTTCGGGAATGTTTGGAAGCATTGATTGTATGCACTGGGAATGAAGCATAAAATATGCCCAAAAGCATGACAGGGCAAATTTGGTAGAGTGAAAAAAGTACCCAACTTTATTGCTTGAGGTCCTGATGCTCATATCGATTTTGTGATTTGGCATGCATTATTTGGGGTATCATCAAATACGATTTAACTGTTTTGAATAATTCTCCGTTATTTGACGACCTTCTTGATGGCATCGACCCCGTGCTCGTTTGAAGTTAACGGGTTTACATTCGCAAAAGGTATTATCTAGCCGAGGCATTTACCCACAACGGGCATCTTTTGTTAAATCATTTACGGTTGCAAGTTCAGAGAAGAATGTATTATATAAACGGAAACAAAAAGGTGCTCGAAAAGATATTGAAAGAGCTTTTGGGGTTCTTCAAGGACGTTGGCGTATTATAAGTCAACCCGCGTGCTTGTCTACAACAAGCTACCAAGTTATGCCTACTTTGCATATATATGCATAATAGATTAAGAACATCAAAAGATGCGTATACCCGAGTTTGACGAAGTAAGTTATATTTTGTCCTCAACCAAATTATATTAAGGACATGGGTCGAGCGATGCGATACCGACTAAAAAAAGAACAAAAACTCTTGATATACAAATACACACCAAAGCTTCAACTGTAATATCATTGACATCTAGGCAACAACATCAACAGAACATTATTTTAATAATTTGATGTATTTTTTTTAATTTTCGCATTATTTTTGAATTTCGCAATGTTTTTTTAAATGTATTGTAGTTTGTATTTTTAATTTGTGTGAAATAAATTATGTTTGTGTGAAAAAAATTGAAAGAAAAAAAAATAGTTAGTGGTGGGACCCAAGTGAAGATGTGAATGTGTGTTATGAGTGAAGGGGTATTTTTGAGTGGGAATGAAAAACTGATATGGCATCCTGTGGGGCCCGTTTTGTTTTGTGGCTTAAGCCACCATACCCTACCCTCTTAGCCACATTGACAATACTTAAATATCTTAGCGACGAAGATAATAGATAAAGTTCTTTATGTATATCCGTCCTTTTTAAGAATATAATGCACTTTTTAGCTATCACGCTGTTTACTTTATTCTTAGAACAATAAAGATTTAAATTTTGTTACAGTTGTGAAAGTGAAAGGGCCAAAGATGTCAAACTGAAAGTTTCTTTTATTTGTATTTCTAACGGACACTATCACACTAAGATTCAATTTTGTTCCAGTTATGTAAATCTTGAAAGTGTAAGGGCTAAAGTTGTCAAAATGAAAGTCCGTAACAAACTCACTCCAGCTCATATAATTTCCCCCCAAAAATTAAATCAAATTAATCATCATTCCCCTCTCAATTTCACTTCAAATTCTTCGTTTCGCACACACCGATACTCGTTTTCATTACAATAATTTAGTCACAATCATCTGATCATGACATCGAGCAGTAGGAACCGCAAAGGAAAGTGTTCCGATACGATGGAGATATGCGAGAATAAGGAAGACGCTTACATGTTCTTAAATCGTCAAGTACTGCCATTGAAAAAGGCTTTCTCCGTGTGTGCTGGAACTGCACGGATCGAAGATGATTTGTTCGAGATTCGCAAGAAGAAGAGAGACGAAATACTGCACAGAAAGCGTCAGTTGCGACATCCATCAACCATCGTTCTCGAGGAGAAGGTTACTGTTTTGAATTTCACGCATATTACTTTTTTTGTAAAAAAAACTTAATTGTTACTGTATTTAGGTTACTGTTTTATATTTTAAGAATAAAAGTTACATTTTAACCTTTCGTGTGCTCGAATCAGTAGAGTAGATGCTTAATTGTTAACTAGGTTACTGTTTTGTAATTTTCGAGTAAAATGTTACTCCATATTAACCTTTTGTGTGAATGTTTTGGTTTGCACGAGTTAGTTCGATTCAGCGCGTGTGGATGCTTAATTGTTAACTAGGGTTACTCGTTTGTAATTTTCCGAGTAAAATGGTTACTCCTATTGAACCTTATTGTGTGAATTTTTGGTTTGCACGAGTTAGTTCGATTCAGCGCGTGTTGGATGCTTAATTGTTAATAGTCAAGTTCCCATGGTATGTGGTGCGTTTTGTTAACAAGGTTACTGTTTATAAATTGTATGAATGTGACGATATGTATGACTGCATCTTTAAACTAATGTAACGTGTTTTAAAAAATAGGCTCAGAGATCTATAACTGTTTACATTTGCGCTCATACTCTATTATGCATCGATTGTCACACGTATTCTACTGTACATCAGTGAGAGCAGACCTTTATTTAAAATGAGAGGATTATACATAAGTGTGAGTCAACGAGGTATAAATTTGTAGGTTTTCAGAGCTTAGAAGGATCAGCTAAGTCTTTATATCTTATGCTATCCATTTATACCTATCAAGTTTTAGTTCTCTATCTTTATGTTTACGTAGTATTTATCAGGTTTAAATGTCGAATGAATGTGTCATGTGTGTACTGAGAATAGATTTTCACTTTAATAGTTTTCCATCGACTTGTATTAATGTTTGAACTAGTTTTGTGTTTAGAGGATGAATGCCAACTTCTTGTTGTTATGCATTTAACTGAATTCCTTGAGATTCATTTGAGGATTTATTTATGTATTGTATGTATAATGCAATTGGACTCACAAAGTGACCATAAATGGTTATATAATTGCAGTTTGAGAGAATGTATCCTATGGTATATAAGCTATATTCAAATGATAACAATATGCAGTTGGAGGCAGCTATTGAGTTCTCCAAAGTGCTTAGAACAGGAGGTATAAAATCATGAATTTCTTATTTATAGTGAGTTACAACTAGGGATGGCAATAGATCGGTTCGGCTTATTTATTACGTAGTATATTCGAACCCGTACCCACTTATTATACTAGTAACTGCAACGGAGTGTTATCCATCGGGTGCCCAATTAGTGATTATCTGTTGGCTTTCAGGACCAAATGGGTAATTATATAGTACGATTATATAAGAGTTTATAAATTAGCTGACCCAATTGTCTCGGGTTTCTGTGTTCCCCATCGGTTTCGGAATTTTTTGCCATCCCTAGTTTGTAACTTGCAAGAAGTACTAGTAGCTGATCATGTTACACGTGGTACTTACTAAACTATGTGTCACAGTCCAAAAACCACCGTAAGAAGTTGCTTATATGGTGTGATACCGACCTTCGTTGAGTTTTTGATGAGAGACGATTTCCCTGAGCTCCAGGTAAACTTTTGGCTTTAATGCTACATTGTATATTGTATTCTAAGTTTTTTACATTACTCGTATGACCCATTAGAGATGAAACAGATCTCAAAGTGACCCATTCAACAATAAGTGGTTCAAATTTTCCAGCAATACATCTAACCGTATCTTGGACCTCTTAATGTTTAACAGTTACAAGCTGTTGGGGCACTTATAAATATTACTACTGGAACTTCTGAGATTATCAAAGGTGTAGTTGATAATGGAGCGGTCCCAAGTTTGGTCAAACTTCTTGATTCTCCTAGTGATGATATGCGTGAGGAGGTAATAAAATTACTTATAAGTGAAGGAAAAAAAAAACTAAACTGAATCGACCCGTTCTTGAGGATACGGGTTGAAATTTTGCTACATCTACAATTACTTAATAGTAACCTTGTATTATTTTAGAATGATCCATACAGTTTATAGATGACCCATATGTTTTGTTGTCATAGGCTATCTGGGTGTTGGGAAATATAGCGGCTGATTCTTCATGGAGTCGTGACATTGTTCTTGACCAAGGTGCTTTGCAACCCTTGTTGGCTCAGTCAGACGAGCATGCTAGACTTTCCATGTTGAGAACAGTCGCACATACACTGAGATATTTATGTTCGGGGACTCCACCGCCTACTTTAGCAAAGGTTGTCCTGTTTTCCACTAGTATTTCTTACGTTATGCAATTATTTTGGCATGGCAAGATGTGCGGGTTGGCTAATGGGTCAAATGAGTGTTTAGTAGTACTAATTAACATGATGAGATTGTCCTCAATTTCTGTCGTGTGAGTGACTCCACTGCCTGCTATTGAAGAGACTGTTTTATAGTATTGGTCTATACATTATGTAGTTAAAATGAGCAAGTTTGGTAATAGTAAAAAATGGCCGAATTGGATCGACCCAAAAAACACTTTTTATCCCTCTTTAAGCCCTAGGTTATAACATGGCAACACCAGTTTTGGCTGCCACTCAGCGCCACATCAGCATAACACCAACACCAACACCACTCCCCTTATCATAACACCAAATAACACCACTCACCTCTTTATTTTCATAAAACCCCCTAAACAATTATTTCATTCTTTTAACAAACTAACAATTTCATTCATAATTAAACATGCAAATTACATAAAATAAAACACATTACGAAATAAAAAAAAAACATTACGAAATAAAAAAAAACATTACGAAATTAAAAAAACATTTTTTCTTGCGACCGCCTTTTTTTGGCGAATCGACTTGTTGAGGTTGAGTGAGTGTTTGGGAAGATTCTGAGTGGAATGATGGTGGGTTTTGTTGTAGATTATCTAAATCACGGTTTAGGATTTGTGATTGTTGCCATCGGAAAAAAGCTTGTTGTTGTTCTTGTTGGTATTGTTGAAACTGTTCCGGCGTCATCGACCCGGTGAGGAGATTCATGAAACTGTTGTTGGGAAATTCAGACATTTTTTTTATTGCTAAAAAGATGTATGTTTGTATTTGAAGAGTGGTGAATTTGTATGTGATTTTGTATTTGGTAATGTGTTGTATATATAGTGAGTTGAGTGAGGGGGGTAAAATGATTTTTTTTATTTAAATCAGCCGTTTTAGGGGGTAAAATGATTTTTTTTTTATAAATACTAGCCGTTAGGGGCTAAAATGAAACATTTTAAAATTGGGAAGAAAGAGTAAAATTTAAATTCTAGCCGTTAGGGGGGTAAAATGATTTTTTTTTAAAACACACCCAACGCACGTTGGCTCGGCAACGCCGAGTCCAAAGCCGTTGGCCAACGCCTTCCGGCGGTGTAGTAACGCCGGACAACGCCGGCCAACGCCAACGCCGACGTTACTACACCTAAGGCTCTTAATTCACGTTGATGTAACTGATACATTAAAGAGCAATGGATTGGAGTTACCCAAGATTAATTGTTTTTTTGCCGAAAATTGTTTAGTTTGTTTATTTTGAACGATTTCTTAAGATTTTGTGAAATTTTGTTTATTTAATTGTTGGTTGCGTTTTCTAGCACGTTGTGGTTCGAAGTCACTCGAAATTACACATTTTGTCCTTTTTTTGTTGATGTCACATAAAGTTAATAGCATGAAATCCGAAGTAAAAAATTGTTTAACAAAAAGGGGGAAAACTCGATAGGTACCAATTTTCCGGTACCGGAATCCTGTCTGATACGGTACCGGTACACCCCTTTCATTCTCGGGAAAAAACGGTACCACTGATTCGGTACGGGTTCGGCACCAATATGGTATCGTGCTCATCCCTAGATGCTTCTTGCTACCGGTTACCGTTGTTGCTTACTGTTACTGCTTTTTTCTACCGCTATCTTAGCCAAACATATGCTATGCTATGTATTTATATTTCTTGGACCTGTAAATTTGCGAAGAAGCTCTCTTTTATGCGTATTTAGTTGAGATTGAACTCATTACATATTTTCTTAAAGTCCAACTTAACTTGTTAATAATACGTTTGCGGTGAAAGATTGTACCATTAACACCTTGCTCTGATGGTGCTACAAAATAAAAACATACTACTTGTGTGGTATTGCAATGACATAGAAGTGATGGTCGCCTAATCTTTAGTATTAAGAGTAAAAAATAATCAAATTTGTATAGTAAAATTTGAAGAAAAAAAAAACCTTTGTAGGAAAAACGAGTCGGAGTGAATAAAAACATTCCTAAACAAACTCGAGATTTTTTTAAGCATGTGGCTTTATGCTCAAAAACATACAGTCATATGGTCTAGTCAGAAGTTCTGTGAAAACCATTGTAACATATACAACTTTATACTCAAAAGCGTATGGCTTTATGGTCTAGGCGGAATTTCTGTGAAAACCGCTGTAACAACGTACAACTTTATGCTCAAAAGCGTACGGCTTTATTCCAATGTATCAAGTGCTGTAAAAAAATTGACTCCATACCCTTTTCACATTTTTCTGGAAAACATACCCTAAAGGACTGGAAAATTAACGAAACTTTCCCGATATGTTTAAAACATCATATATTATATAGAAATGCTAAGTTTTGACATATAATATAAGTACTAGTTGGATACCCGCGCATAGCAGCGGTGATAATTTTTTTTGACCTAACTCTCCCCGCAATTCTCTACCCGCTAAGTGAATTTGTTTCACAACACTTCGAATGTATACGTGTCCGTTGTATGTGTTTGTTTGTGTTTCCCGTAGCTTTCCCGCAACACCATATTAACATGTCCCGTGTACAAGCTTGGACGGAAATTATTGATAAGGTGAAATCTCGCTTATCCAATTGGAAATTAAAGTCCCTTTCAATTGGAGGTAGGCTTACTTTACTTAAATCGGTCTTAGGTTCGATACCGATATTTCACATGTCTATCTTTAAAGTCCCTTTAACGGTGCTTCGTTCGCTTGAATCTATCCGATGCCAGTTTTTTAATGGACATGAGCTCAAAAGTAACAAATCTTCTTGGGTTAAATGGAACAGTGTGTTGGCGGCCAAAGAAAAAGGTGGTCTTGGAGTTTCAAGCCTTTTTGCTCTTAACAGAGCCTTATTGATGAAATGGTTCTGGAGATTTTATTCCCATAATGATTCTTTATGGTCTAGAGTAATTAAGGCTATTTACGGAGTTGATGGTGAGGTAAATAAAGTCTCTAAATATGCTAGCAGGTCCTGCTGGAGGGATATTATTAATGAAGTCAGGAAGTTGAAAGATCAAGGTATTAACATGCGTGATTTTATGTATATTAAAGTGGGCAATGGCGAAACTACGAAATTCTGGGACGATATTTGGATTGGCAGCAAGCCTTTGAAGCTCTTATTTCCCCGTATTTATGCTCTTGATAATATTAAAGATGCGTTCCAACTGTAAGAACTTAATGAGCCCATCCATGATATAACCTTCCGTCGCAGCTTTAGAGAGTAATCGAGCAGTCTCAGTTCCAGAAGCTTACGGACTTGCTCATCCGATCGGCTTAATCCTGTCCTGATAGAAGGTTCTGGTCTTTAGAGGGATCGGGGACGATTTTCTGTCGCATCTATTCGGAAGATTTTATTCATGATCAACGTCTCTATGACGGTTTGATTCTGAAAACTCATACTTATGGGATTAAAAGTGTCCCCGATTCAAGGTGAATATTCTAGCTTGGAAATCAAATTGGAAGCGCTTTCCACGAGCTACAATATTTCGCGTAGAGTAATTGAATCGATCTATCCTTTGTTTCCAAAATTTGTGATAGGGTGGTTGAATCTACGAGACATGTATTTTTTAGTTGTTGTTTAGTCAACTAATTGTCGCGCAAAATTTGTTCTTGGTGGCATAGTCGAATGATTCGACGTTAACTCCTTCACTGAATGGATCAACTGATGGCCTCTTTACTCTTCAGCTAAAGTTAAGATTGATGATCCAAGGAGTCTTTTTTGTGGTTAAGGTGGCTTGTGAGGTCTTATCGAAACAAACTTCTATTCGAGGAGAAAGAAACCATAAAGGCAGATTATTTTAGATGAGATGTTTTTCCATATCTTAACCCCGCTAAGTGAATTCGTTTTACAACGCTTCGAATGTATACGTGTTCGTTGTATGTGTTTGTTTGGGTTTCCCGTAGCTTTCCCGCAACACCATATTAACATCACCATACTCGCATTTAAAAGACTCTAACAGTCTCTTACCAATTAAACACTCTCTTCAAATGAATTAAGGTTAAAGTTGTAAAAAAATTAAATCAAAATAAAATAAACCCACTAAAAATGTAAAAATCTAAAATTTAATAAAAATATATCAAAATGGATGTTGAATTATAGAGAACAAAATTTTAAAAAATATGGTGAAATTATATTATAAAAAAAGTTAATAGATAAAAAGATATTTCAATTTGAAAATAAGGGTGATTTTTTAATTAAAAGGTGACACATGTCACTCTATGATGTATTCCTTTAAAATGAGATGGATAATCAAGATTGCACATCCTTATCTTAATTTTTGATGAACCCTACAACTTAAATGCTTTATATAATAGTATCCAAGTATATAAAATACACGAAAACAAGTTACACAAAATATAGGAATTATACCAAACACTCATGTTGTGGCTTTAGTGTGTTTCCGACCCGTCTGTTTGTGTATCACACTAGGGATGTTACGTGTTATGCTTTGATGTATGTTGATGACATATTGACATTATTATTACTTGAAACTCCTCATCTTTTGTAGCTAATATTATCGAGAGATTACATGCTAGGTTTTCTCTAAATGATCTTTGTTCCTTGAATTTTATTTGGAGTTGCATGCTACTTTCACATGAGATACCTTACAATTATTACAGCAATAGCCTTTATCGACTCCGTTTTTCTATTGAAGACTGTTATCTCATTACTTAGGGATTCCTGTGGATGGTTCTATACGTCATCGGAGAACTTTGAGCTTTTCAGTATTTAGTTTTGACTCGTCGTGAGATTGCTTATGTTGTCAGCAAAGTTTCTAAGTTTTTTGAGACTCCCACGGATCTTCATTGGACTGCAGTGTTGTGTATTCCTCGATATCTGGGTGGTACGCTTTCACATGGATTGACACCATTCAACGATCTTCACATCTTGCTCTTCATGTCTATGGGGATGCTGATTATGCTGGTTGCTCGATGAATCTAATACAATTGTTTGGTTGACTACTTTGGACTTTCTCTCCTTGATAATTGTATCAATGATATATGTGGTCAATCGACAGGTGCTCTAAGCTAAACCGTACGTGCACATGTGACATGTCTATGACTATGTGCCCTACGACTTGGCTAGCTAGCTTGTGTTTGTTTGGCTCCAAACTTTGTTAAATTTAGACGATTTTGCTTTAATTTCATCAGTTAATCACTAAAATGAGAATAACACATGAAACACATGCAGTTATATGATAATTCACTAGAATTAATACCAAAATATGGATGATGTTATACACTCTTTCACATTACCAACTAAATTCGATATGAAAAAACTCATGTTAATGCATGTGCAATGACCATGCTCCGTGCCACAAAATAACGTGGTAAAAGATGTTTTAAAATAGAAACTCGAATAGGAGGTGAAATATTCGGTAAAAACAATCGTTGAGTGTCGCATTGTTGATTAGTGCTGACACTCAACAACTGTTGTTTACTAAAACCAACCATTATTATACTACTATACTAGAAAACCCAAAAAAAAAAGTTTCCTTAAGCTTTTTGTCACCATAGTGAGGGAAAAAGCTACCACAAGATGTAGGTGTATTGGCCACTTAACCGCCACCTGATCCATACTTCTTGCCAAAGACGAGCACTTGCAACTTGTCGTAACCAGATAGCACACCAGCACCTGCGATTGCTCGAAGAATGTTGGCACCTGCACCCTTGAAGAGAGACTTAGCACCCTCATTTTGCAAGATTTTAGTGAATGCGTCCATTGAACTCTTGTACTTAACGGCTTGACCAGATGTCATCATCATTCTTCTTCGTACTGTGTCAATTGGATATGATGCAAGTCCTGCACCATTTGTGATCACCCAACCAAGCGCAAAACTCGCAAAAAAACTATCCTGAAATTAAATATGCACACAAAATCATCAATGCCAGAATGGGCTCAAGTATATATGAGTAAGTTTTACCAGCTTTAAAAAATATTTATAAACAATTAATCCGTGAAATATGATTAATTAAGCTATATTATTAAATACTAATCTCAGTTCTCCGATAAAACGATTTATAAAGCTGTATTATCTAAGTATCAAAATAAACTGTTCCACATATTTAACCTGTTTCCTTTCTAGCTAGTTCATTTTCCTTCTTCGCTTTGAGATAAAACATATATCAACCTAGATTTCTTAAGTCGATTGGTTTGTAAGTAAATATGTAAGTGAAAATTTCATGTACTAACCTGCAAACTTCCCACGAGAACGACGGGCTTCAAAGAATCGTACAACCCAAAGTACAAACCACGATACACAATAATTCCAACACATGAAATGTTAAACCCTCGATAAAGCCCTGCAATACCATCTGTCGCTAAGGTCTTCTTGTAGACATCAATCATACCGTTAAATTGCCTTTCTCCACCTCCCTTTGCAGCCTTCGCATCATTTGCTAAACGGGTTCTTGCATAATCGAGCGAATAAACAAAAAAGAGTGACGAAGCACCCGCAGCCCCTCCAGAACCCAAATTGCCGGCAAACCATTTCCAATAGCCATCTCTATCTTTTTTAAAGTTGAACAGCCTCTTGAAGTAATCTTTGAATGCAAAATTCAACGCCTAAAATTCAAAGAATACACAATTAACTCTAATTGATTGGCATTCAGTTTAACGTATTGTCTTATCAGTATATAAAGATCACGAAAATCGTTTCAAAATCACTCAGTATTTCAAAAAAATTGTCACTAGCCTGTGTTGGGAAGTAACGGATGACATTAGCAGTGTTTCCTCGCCATAATGAAACAAACCCTTCATCTTTAACGGTTCGACCAAAACAATCGCCAATTCCTTTGTATGGTTCAGACAATCGACCCGCCTTGATCATCTCATCCTGATTCTGAATCAAGAGCTTAATACGTTCAATTGGGGCTGCGGCCGTTTTTGATACGGCTGCAGAAACTCCACCCATAAGGAAATCGATGGCAAACCCTGCAGCCCCTTTCTCAGATGGGGCTTGAACCCAAACAGGAGACTGTTTGGACGCAAGGGGGAGTGTGGTTCGTGGGTTCATCGGAAATTGAAAGACAGCATTTGTGTAGTTTTTCTGATTTCGTTGTTGCAGAACATTGTCACAAGCATGGAATTGTGTCATGGTTGATTTAAAATGACTCCCAGACAGCTTCTGGGAAATAGTTGGATGATGTTGATCAATCATGTCTACACAAATACACGTTAAATAAGATTTTAGGACTATTAGATCTGTATATTAGCCTGTATTAAATATATGAACAAATGCGATTGTTTGCTAAAGAGTGCATATTTGTAAACTGTCTATATTTTCAAAAAAAGATTCACAGTAACAAAATGCGGCCAAGAAACGCAAAACACAAAACCACAACTACAAACACATCTTTCATGATGACAAATACTTTAAATTGTTCTATTGTCCGTAAATGAGGAATTCGGTTGTACAAGTTGCAAATTTACCCAAGAACATAGTAGAATAATTATGCAAATGGCCAGCAAAGTAAGCAAAAGCATCACTAGGCTAAAAAGTTTGCCCAAATTGATTATATTCCCTAGGTTTGTTTATAAGTTCCATGTTCCAAACATTTTTGGCCCAAGGGCCCAATTTTCGGCAAAGAAAAAAGGAGTTGTACGTGTTTCGTTAATACGTTAAAAGTGCAAAATTAAGACCGATGCAGCCATAAAAATAGTGTCTTTGTAGATAATGGGCACATACATGCATGAGGGGCCGGGGCCGCGGGGCGTATACTCACTCTACTAATATACTTAGATCTCACTTATAGGACTTATCTTCTGTAATGTATCACAACTAAAACTACAAAATTAATGAGATATATAATCTAACAACAATCACAATCCTTAACAACAAAACTCGGCCGACTGTTGAAACAAAATCACAAAAAGATATGCAAAATTAAAGGTAGGGAACAAAAAGATTAATTATACTGTATTATTTACCTAAAGATTAAGATCAAAAGATGATTAAGGCACAAAGACAATGTAAGGCGAAACTGTAAGGGATTAGCCTTTTTAGGGAGAAAGATGGATCCGAGTTATGATGTGACTCCACAAAGAGAGGTGAAGGTTTAGAAAATTTCAAGGAGAGAGTGAGTGTAAATTAACCAACATGCAGAAAAATATGGTTCACCACTAATCAATTTCTAAAGATAAGTTTTTACTTTCATTAAACATGGATGATAGTAGGAATAATAATGTAGGATGACTAGATTTATTACCTTAACAAGGGCTTTTTTCAAGTAGTTTTGATTCCGTCTTTGTTTATATGCGTATAGTTTTAGTTGTGAGTTGTATCATACTACTAAACTAGTTATATATACTTTAAATTTGTAAGTTAGTAACATGTCAGTGTTAGATGACTACGGTGTTGCATATTTAACATAAAGTATTATCCAAGGGAAAAGTTAAAGAAGAGTAGGTGATAAGTTTATATCTTTAATTCATCATTAAGAAATGCATAATCTCACCAAGTACATGTTTCGGATACAGAAACGAACCAACTACTCAAAAAGTATTTAATCTACTCAAGCATGGGTCAACTATGCAAATCAATATAAAGTTAGCATCGCATCATGTGGACAGGTGGTGGTAGCATGCGTTCTTGATCACCATTTCCATCCTTCACGATGAACACCGTATCCATCCCCCAAGTAAGGTGACGTTCTAGATGACAATGCATAAACCATACACCTATTTAAAGTTTATAAGAGAAAGACTTGAGTTAATTATCATGAAAGTTATTAAATAAATTGAAGTAAGTTGTTAGATTATAGAAATGTGTTGTAGAAAATGCATCTTACCAGGGTTAGAAGCTTTGAACCTGATTGTAGCCCATCCATTTATCGGAACAAGAACAGTGTTACGGAAGGGAGGGTCAACTAGGTTATAGTTCAACGGGTCCTTTTCCTTGTCAAAGTTACCATATCCCCATCCGACGACGTAAAAATTAAATCCATGTAAATGCATAGGATGATCAAGCCCTGAAACCAAGTTGGTCCCTTGAAAAACCACTTCAACCATTGAATTATATTCTACCACTCTCACTTCTGTAGCCCTGTTAGGTGTTTCTAGAATCATTGGTATATTATTACCAGTAAAGTTGAAATACAAAGGCGGAACATTAGGAAATTCTGTACCAAAGTCATTATTGATTTGATAATAGTAAGCTTTAAGTATGTCAATATGCGGAGATTCAAAGCTGATATTGTTCATACTAGCAGCCAACCGTGCACCCCGTGGCCCCTCACACGAATTGTTTGGACATGGGAATGTATTTATAGAAAGGGTGGTAAATATCTGTGTATCAATAGCGTGAACCCTCAACGGTAACGGTGATGGGTTCAAGCTCTTAAGGCTACCGATAAAGTTAAAAGCCGCAGTAGAATCATTGTAATATGGTAGGGACGGGCGTATAGGACGGGTGGTTGTTGTATGAGAACCGCTATCGTATTGAAGGATGCCGGTGGTGGTGGTGTTATCAAAAGGAATGAAGGCACCGGTGGAATATGCTCTAGCTGCCATGTATTAACGACCGTGTGGTGGAACATGGTTCGCTTCTAACAAGCAATCAAGTGTTTGACCGGGGGATATTACTACATAGTCTTTTGTTAGTGGTTTTGTGTAGCTACCGTCGGCTCCCACAACAGTTAACGAATGATTTGCAATAGTGAAAAAAAGGACCTCATTCATCGCTGCATTTACCATTCGTAAAAGATATTTTCTGCCGTATGTCACGTTTAACAAACAGTGAATTTATTTTTAAGTGAAAAACCGAATTTTCCAGTGTGTGATAATACTAAGCTAACCTTTGCTTGAGCATGGATAAAAGTCACCAGGTTGACCGTTGATGGTGTAAGCATCAGAGTCTCTAGGAGCATCACCAGATGCAACAAATTCTTCTAGCACCTCCATTATATCTTCTTTCCACCATTCACCTAAATATAATTTAATTAGAGGTGAACATAGTAGTTATTTTTTAATGTGTGTCAAAATCAAACAAGAAAATTTTATGGAAGTATATATACTATCAAAAAAATGTAAAATCTTTGTTTGTGTTCTTCATGTAAAGGTACAAAATATAATGGGGACTTCTTCATGGGGTTGAGGGAACGGATAACTTGTACTCGGCTTGGGTTGCACAGCGATAGCCCCATGGACCGTGGCTCTAGACCAATCGCTATGAGCATGCCACCAGACTGTGCCTACTTCCATTGAAAATATAATCTTGTAGTTGAATGTATCGCCTGGTTGAATTGGACATTGTGTGATGTACTCGGGACCATCTGACCATGGGTTCCTAGGTTGCTGTTAATACAAAATAGGTGTCGGGTACAGACCTGGGCTCAAATCCTGTATTGGATTGGGCTATCGGATGATTTGAGCTTTGGGTTTTGTATTAGAGCAAAAGAAGTGACGATTCCCTGCACAATCAAACGAAAACCGTTAGCCTTACCGTGGGGGCGGACCCCACGGTTAGACTCCGGCGTAAAAGTAAGTAAACATGTAGAGAGAGAAAGTATGAAAGCATAGAGTGAGAAAATCTTACTGTTCATTGTGTATTAGGTCTCTATTTATAGGGTTTCCTAGTATTTCGTAGTGGCCAGAGTGGGTCCCTTGTCGGGCAAGGTCCCGTAATAACCGTGTATACGGACGCGTGTACTTTCCGTGGACGGAAGTATCCTATAGTTAGGTCCGCGTCCGTTTTGCTGTGTCCGGGCCGTGATCAATGCAGGATTGGGTTTGCTTTCGGCCCATGACTGCTAAGTTGGGCCCAGGAGCCCAAGTGATAGTGTGGTCCAAGCCCGGAGGCTTGGTATACCTATTATACGTTATCATTTGCTTTACTCCATGCCTGCGATTTTGAACTCGTATAAGTTAAAAGTCAATAAAATATAATAGCTCTAACACTAACCATCGCTATACTATACGAATGTGTAGAATTCGATTTTATACATGAGAAGTAAAAAAAGCAAACTTTATTATTTTGGTCATCAATCATAAACTGTTATTTGCCAACAAGAAAAACCTTAATGTTGGTTTTTAAATTTATATAATAAAGAGATTCCAAAAAAGCAAATTAAAAATGGGTTTTATGTACTAATTTTATTTTTTTTGAACGGCGATTTATTAAAACATTAGTAAAGAGCTAAATCAAACAAGAACAATATAAGGGTTCTTAAGCCAATCGTCTGACTTGAACGACGCTTTACATCTGAATTTACACCAATAAAAAGAACTAGAAACTAAATTATCAAATATCAGCGCCTTTTCAGGGATCTTCTTATCAAACAGAAGCAGTTGGCGAAAGTTTCACATATACCACCACAAACATAGTAAACACCCCCAATAACACCTTTGAGTTTGGAATGAATCCGAATATCAACCAACCAACTTGTCCATACTACAGAGAATTCACATCCCGAATAGTCGATAGTACCACAGAAGATATCTAGGCATAATCTGTATCACTACCACGCATTGAAAAAAATATGGTATGCGATTCCACACCGCATTACAAAGTGACAAACAATCGAATCAATATCATTCCACGACGAGAGATATTAAAACGCGTTGGGATCGTCTTAGATAAGTGACATTCCAAGCTAGAAATTCACCTTGATTGGCACGGATTTAACCCACCTAGTCGGCAAACTAACATCCTAAAACCGATTCCCATCAATCTCCTTTCGAATTGAAGCCACAGAAAAGACCCCATCACTTTCTAACGTCCAAACGTAACGATCTTCGCAAGTCACAGAGAGTCATCCGTAGAAATCTCAGCAAAAGAGTTTAAGTTGCATCTCTTCAATTCCACATTTTCTCTCACTTTTCTTCGAAATGAGTTATCTAAACTAGATTCCAAAAAAGCAAATTAAAAATGGGTTTTATGTACTAATTAATTGTATTTAAATATAACGGAATGAGTGGAGAAATGATTTTTCTGATCTCTGTGATATTAATGTTCCTAAGCTGACTAATGAGAAGGATACAATTATATGGAGGAGCAATGATGGGATTCTTAAGAAATTTTCTGTTAAACAAGTTTGGGAAAATTATAAAGATAATTTGCCTGTGGTGGCCTGGGGAAAACTGGTGTGATTCTCTCAGGGTGTGTTTGGTTCGGAAAAGAAATAACAAAGTGGAGGGTGCGTTTAGTTAGAGAAAAAATTTCTTAGTTTTGTGTTTTCAGATTTGCAAAAAAAGGAGGGGATTTGATTTTTCACAAAACATAGAAAACGCGTTCACATAACATTGTTTTCTATTCTCATGAAAAAAAGAAGGGGGGTTACAAAGAAAACAAACAAAATGTGTTTTGTAGTTTCCCTTGTTAAGTCGGGAAATGCATGTTTTGTGTTTTGTAGGAAATTTTGTTGGAAAACACTCATTTGAACGCGATCTCTGTTTTTCTTGCTTTCCACAAAGCATTTTGTAGAAAACAATGGTGTTTTTCTCTAACTAAACGCACCATAGTATTTCTTGAGAAAATGGCTCTTTGCATTTTGATTTCCATCCTTTTTGTTTTGGAAATAAACAGCCTCTCTAATTCTCTGCTTTTTTTACGAATATTACAACTTAACAAAAGAGAGTATAAAAGGACACAAGCACGTGAGCCTCACATTCCATCCCTCACACTCCACCCAATTCTTAAGAAGCCTGTAAAACCCATGTCCTGATATCACTTTTTCATGTTCTTCTTCCCTTGGTCTCCTGCCCCAGCTCGTCGTTATCCCCAATTCTTGTAGACGTCGAATCTTTGTTACTGCATATCGTTTTCATCTCTCCCGGATCTTGTAGAACATGAATTTGTTCTATGTTTCTATCCAAAATTTAAATTGTGAGTTTGGATTATTCAAACAATGTGAGAAGTAATTAAAAAACTAGGAAA
>BQNB010091102.1:0-22516 GCA_026074375.1 Tanacetum coccineum
TACGTCCCGTCTCATAGTGAAAGATTCTAACTAAAGTATGTAGTATACGAATACAATAACAAACACTTTACTTCATTTATAGTATAACAAACAATATAATAGTTTATTTTAACGAGTGGTAAAAAGTTGTTAACACACCAAGAATATAGTATTTAAATAACGAGAACATCGTGTCACCAATTAGCAAACCTTAAATCTCAATCTATGTTCCGGCCAATACTATTGGCTTGCAACTTCCCTAAAGTAGATGTAATCATTGTGTAAATATGATAAACCAACTTTTTGTTTTAGTCAAAACCCAAGCTATTATTTAAAGCTTAATGATGTAAGTGCCTAGTTATAATTAGGTATTTTGTTTCGTTATCAACCGGTTCAACTACATCCTCGTCTTTTGTATTGTGGTTTTCGGTGGCCATAGACAATAACATAGGGACCTCGGCCACTACATTTGTAAATTAAAGAGTAGTTGCATATAAACTTGAATTATATGGTTCATATATGTTTAATATTATACATATATTTGTGTGTGTGTATATAGAGTCGTTAGTTTTATATAGAGATATATTTATATTTGTGTTAGATAGAATATATATATTTGATTTAATTTACACGGGATACTAACAAAATTAGTGACCTCTTTTTATGGATGCTTTAGGAGATTGCACAATTTACACGTCTTTCGCAGCCCGCTGTTTATATATGTATGAACAGTGACTTTTGTTTACTTTAGGTAAGGCGTATTTAAATTCGATAATTTATATCAAGAATCGGTCTATCGACCAAAGTAATTTGTTAATATATTATTGTCAAGAAAAGATGGTAGACGTGGATGCTACCTAAACAGAGGAGATTGATGAGTATCGTATGAATTTGAGTTTTCGTAATTTTAAATACTCGTCAAAATATTGGTTAAGAAGGGTGATCCTCATTAGCAATTAAATTAGGTTCGTTTACTTTAACAATTAATACTACGTCAACTCTGCGTTAAAATGTTCTCGTTCGTCCCAAATTAAATGTTTTGTTGGGAATTGTAGGAGTTATAACGTGGGTTAACATATATATATATATATATATATATATATATATATATATATATATATACACGGAACTAACAAAAAAAAAGTGACCTCTTTTAACTGGATGCTTAGTGCGATTGCACCATTTACACACCCCTTCGAAGCCCCTCTGTATATATGTATGAACCAAGTGACTTTTGTTACTAATTAGCGTATATAAAATACGAAATTATCATCAAGAATCGGTCTAACGACAAATTATTGTCAATAAACTATTGGAAGACGTGGTTGCTACTAAACAGAGGAGAATGATGATTAATCGTAAGAATTTGAGTTATCGAATTTAAATACTCTTAAAATAATGTTTAAGACGTGTGATCCACATTAGTCAACTTAAAAAAGGTTCGTTTACAATAAAAATAATACAACTTAAACTCAGCGATAAAATGTACTCGTTTCGTCCCAAAATAAATGTTTTGTTGGACTTTTCAGAGTTAAACTGGTTTAACTTTAACTTTAAATATATATTTTTTTGTTATAATACTTGATGAAAATTATACTCATGAAAAATACGCTTAAAACCTAATTTATTCATATATTTTACATCAAGTATTATTATATGACACACACAAAAATAGGTCAAAGTTAAACTAATTTGACTCTAAAAAGTTGTACACTTATTTTGTGACGGATGTAGTATTAGATATTGTACATTTATTAGATTTGTCTATTTTGTTAGTGTTTGCAATTTTCTTAGATGCTGCATAAATTTACATAACGGATACTTCATTACGTTCCTAGTTTATGAGTTCATTCTTTTTATTTTGTGTTTTTTTTAACGGCAAAGATGAAATATATATAAAAAAGAGTTTAGCAAGACGCTAGAAACTTAAAGTACAATAGAGTCAACAAAAAGAATTACATAACGTCTGCTGGTGAATCCATTTAGTCACTAAAAAAAGGTTTCGTTTACAATAAATATAAATAAAACTTAAACTCGCGATATAAAATGTACTCGTTTCGTCCAAATAAATGTTTTGTAGGACTTTTCAGAGTTAAACTGGTTAACTTTAACTTTAAATATATATTTTTTTTTATAATACTTGATGAAAATTATATTCATGTAAAATACGCTTAAAACCCAATTCATTCATATTTTTACATTCAAATATTATTATATAACACACAAAAATAGGTCAAGTTAAAAATTTGACTCTAAAAGTTGTTACAACTTATTTTGTGCGGTGTAAGTATTAGATATTGTAATTTATTAGATTGTTATTTTGTTTAGTTTTTGCAATTTTCTTAGATGCGCATAAATTTTTCATACGGATACTTCATTACGTTCCTTGTTTATGGAGTTTATTCTTATTTATTTTGTGTTTTTTTTAATGGCAAAGATGAAATTATATAAAAAAGAGTTTAGCAAGTCTGCTAGATACCTTAAAGTACAATAGAGTCACAAAAAAGAATTAACATACATCAAATATTGGTAAAAATAATCCCGATGAGACTTTAAATTGCGAAGGGAATCAAAAGGGATGAAAAAACTTTTGACACGTAAGGCCGACGGATCGGTTTTCACTTCGGCAAAAGAAAAACCCTCCCATCCGGAGGCCTGAGCCACTGGTTTTCCAACTTCGGGATGGATTTGATGAACCCCAAACAAAGTCCCGCGAGAAGGATGAAAAGAAGAAACCATCCTCAAAACGTACAAAGATGACAAACGAAAAAAACTGCGGGTACAGGTACGCAACCCAGCGAATTTTGACGCCAGCTTCAGGAAAAAACAACAGCAGATCTACACCATGCCATTAAGCTTTTGTTGAGATCGGAAAGGGAGATACATAAGCAGTAATTCAAGATAACTTCATATGGTCCCTATTGTCGAAGCCACGCAAATGAGAGGAAACGAACATTATCGAATAGATCACTTTTCTTCAACGGTTGAGAGTTAAAGTGACGTGATTTCGGTATCTCCAAGAACCGAAGTAGTAATAACATAGAACCTGTGTTTTTTCTCTTTAGAAGCATGTCAAGAGATGATCCAATCATTGAAATAATCCCAAGAAGAAGCTTGAAAAAGAGGAATATCACACCATCTAAAAACGAGCGCTTAAAAATATATGGTCACTTACATATTTTAATTAATCAAGAAAGACTTTAGTTGATAGAGATGACTTGAATTCATGTTTTTATTTTGTGTTGCTTTAAAAAGTTGTAGGATTTTTTAATGGGAATATGACATTTATTAGTAGCCAAATTATGTAAGTGTTTCAACTTGATACTTCAAACTTTAAATTAATCATAAAAACCATTAAAGTTTCAAAACAGTTTTATTCTTATGTAATCTTTTAAATTTAGTGTGCTTAAAGTATTCAAATATACATGAACATGTTGTACATTAATTTTAAAAACCTAGGCACCTCCTAAATTTTACTAATTCCAACCAACTTTATGTATAACCCGTTAATGCACGACCAAACATAAACAATAACCACAAACTAATAATTAAGTTTGAGAAGTGTTTCATTCAAGTCACTCTAACATAATAATTACATAAGAATAAAACGGTTTTGAAACCTTAATGCTTTTTATGATTCATATAAAGTTTGAGATAGCAAATTGTAACAAAACCCAAATTTAGTTACTATTATTTTTAAAGTGGGTTTATAACTCTGAATGAATAGTTCATTTATTAATCTATTATCATATCAGTTAGATTTTCTGGCTTAGATCAAAATATATTAGATAAGCTATAGCGATTGAAGTTATAAATATTTTGTACTCTTATATTTTCTTTTCGAACAATCCAATGTGCTTATTATGCTGAAAGTTTAACATGATGGGCCTGGTCCAATAACCAACATAATGCGCCAACCTTGCAAGTTTACTTGCTTTTCATGCTACAACTTAAGCATCATAGTCCCCGCATATTGTTCTCCTCGTGACCATAGTTACTTTGTAAAATAAGAATCACAGATGGATCTAACACTGAGATGTACATGCACAAACACATTAAGGAATTTTTAAACTGAAAGAAAGTGCGATTACAATTGATTTTCACAATTTTGCGTATTAAAAATTTACCAGCACAAACACTTATATATTACCGTTGATCCTAATTCACCACGAACACAATAATCCACAAAAAGCATAAATCTCCACAGCTTACCCGAAGAAAATCTTTGCATCTTCTTTATTAGCAAGTTGAATTACCGCTCCGCTAGACTTCTTGTATATGACAGTTTTTTGCCAGTGAGATTAGTGAGTAGTGCAGGTAGGACGCGTGGATCGACAGTTGGTTCCAAGTAGTTCTGCAGTGGCATCATTATAAAAGATCGCATGAGCCTCAGATACATCGTATGATATCATAGCAACGAAATTGTGCATGTTGAATTGTTGATATAAAAAAGTTAAACTTATAAGTAACATATCTAATATCGCAAATAACAATATCCAATCTGTTTAACCACACATCTAAACAACCCTATACTCCTTTAGGTAATATGTACTTGATGTAGGCCAACATAGAATTATTGTTTACTAAAGCATATCATATGGGTAGATGTAGGTTTTAGGCTAAAGCAAATCCTCCTTGTCATGTGTTATTGTATAGTATATACATATCAACAACTTAAATTTTATTATACACACGGTTTTTTTACTCAAGAGTCCCAATTAACTTAATAGTGGAATGAGTTATCAATCTAATTTTGATGCAACTGATATGAGGCTCAACATTCGACCCACATATAGGAACCACTAACCTAAACCGTTAGAAATTTTAAACACATAATGCAAAGCATCTCTTTTTTAAATCATATCAGTTAAAGCGCATTAAAACATATGTTGCATTTAGGAACCACTAACCCAGGCCATTAGACATATTTACGTAAAAACTATAGTTAAAGCACATTCAAACATACGTTGCATTAAGGACAAACATTAGGTCAAAACTGACCTTGCTATTTGGCCCAAAATAGTACGAAACATGTTATTAAGAGCTGTTTGGATAGCATTTTTTTAGCAGCCTTTTCGGTGCCTCATGGGTTGTGTGGATAGCTTATTTTCAGTACTTTCGACATCATAAACATGTTATTAAGGGCTGTTTGGATAGCTTATTTTCAGCATCCCTTTTAGTGTCTTGACATGTTATTAATGGTTGTTTGGATATCCTATTTCAGGAATCATTTGGCGTCCTAAACATGTCATTAAGGGCTGTTTGGGTAGCTTATTTTTTGCAGCCCTTTTGATGTCTTAACACATTTTTAAGGGCTATTTCGATGTAATTGATGTGAGGCTGAACATTCAACCCACATACAGGAACCACTAACCCAAGTCGTTAGAGATTCTAAACCCATAATGCAAAGCATCTCCTTTTTAAATCATATCAGTTCAAGCGCATTAATACATATGTTGCATTCAGGAACCACTAACCAAGCCGTTATAAATATTTATGTAAAAACGAAAGTTAAAGCACATTAAAACATATGTTGCATTAAGGACAAACATTAGGTCAAAACTGACCTTGCTATTTGGTCTAAAAGAGTACGAACCATGTTATTAAGAGCTGTTTGGATAGCATTTTTTAGCAGCCTTTTCGGTATCTTATGGGTTGTGTGGATAGCTTGTTTTCAGAAGTACTTCCGGCATCCTAAACATGTTATCAAGGGCTGTTCGGATAGCTTATTTTCAACATCCCTTTCGGTGTCATGACACTATTATTAAAGGTTGTTTGGATATCCTATTTCAACAATCATTTGGCGCCCTAAACATGTTATTAAGGGCTATTTGGGTAGCTTATTTTCAGCAGCCCTGTTGATGTCTTAACACGTTACTAAGGGTTGTTTGGATAACTTATTGTTGACATAGCCAAGTAAAATCAGTAAACGAAAAATAAAATATGCATAATTTTCAAGTGAATATAAACAACATATTAGGCGATACACGGGTTGCTACGGGTTATATTCTAGAGCTGATTTATTTGGGTATCACATATCTATAAGTAGAAAGACGAATGTAACCATCATGAGCTGATGCAAAAAAGAGTGGAAAGTGTTGTAGGTACCTTGGACAGGATTCTACCCAGTATCGGTAAATTACAGCCTGATGGTCGCATAGATCCCCAAAAAATAACATGATTCAAGACCTGAAAAGTATATTTCATGAATCAGTGATTCGAGGAAAATCATCTAACTGGCTCAAGATAACAAAGCTGCACAATAGTAGTTAAAAGCAGTTTAAAAAGTTGATCAAGCTTAGAGTGGTTGGGATTTTTGTTAGTGTCAATGTTGTCAAGTTTTGTGTGGATATTTCACTTCTATATACCTCACAAATATCACATGGAGAAATGAAGAATGAAATGTGTAAAAGTCCAACCTGTGCCCTGATGATATCACTCTAGCACTCTGCTTGTCTCGATCAGCCTTCTCTACAACAGACTTGGCCCTCTCAGCTTCTTGTGCAACATATGTAATTTCTTATCTGTTAACATCATGATCAAAAAACATAGGTCCAGTTAATAGTAGAATAGGTTCGAACTTTTTTCACTTATTTATTGTTTGTTTCTATTTTTCTACATACAGTTAAATCTTGACAACAAATGTCTCAGGTAAGGTTTATTTGTTTTTATTTGTAGCATCCTTACATTATTACTCTTAATTTGTTGCCTCATTATTTATCGACAAATTCGACTCATTACCAAGCTAGAAAGAATGTACCAAACCTCAGATGGCAAGAAACCTTGAAGTGCTTCCAACAGCAACATACCACTATCTCCATTCCTGTTTAGCGTAATTAAACCCAAATATAAATTCATTCTTCATCTTCTTTTTCCCCGATTTAATTTGCAATAGGCTCTCTACTGGTTGGCTGCATATCGGGCAACGGTTTGTTTGGAACTTCAATACTTTAGCACATCTGTTGCACATACACTGAACCAAACAACTAACATTAATATATTTGATCATGAAAGTGTCATACTTTTTTTGTGTGCAGCTAAAAATAAGTTACCATGTGACGACAATGAAGGCCTTGCTACAGAATATGTGTTTTGGGATGGCTTTCATAGCTCAGATGCAGCAAACCAAATCTTGGCACAAAATCTACTGCACCAAGGCATAGCCTTAATCTGAAATGCACACTGCACCGCGGCTACTTTTTCCTGCAGCAGAAAGTATAAACAAATAAACTTACATGTTTACTACAACAAATTATTGCCCGTAAAAAGTGGACATCCGCCATGGCTGCAAATCTAATCATTTGCCTCGCCAAGAAGCGGACGTACGCTTACAACTGTAATGGGACCTTTCCGGATCCATCCAAATCACCACGAACCACAAAAAATGTAACCAAATCAATTAGCCCTCAAAATAATCCATTCAAACAGATAACTAAAAAATCACCACACCGTAAATCCAATCCATTAACCCTCAAAAAAATTAATTCAAACAGATAACTAAAATAATGGAACCATAAGGATACCTTGTTTATTTTAAGCTCATTAACCCCAAAAAATAATCGGCAAAAGCAGCACCAACAACCCAAAAACACGAAGTTCACGAACAATAGCATCCGAAGACCAAAACCATTAACATTCCCATTATCGTCACAGTGTTAAAAGTTCAGACAAAGATCCGGAAACGATTATATAATATCGAATACACTACTAAGCAATTAGCGGGGTGTGTGTGTGTTTTTGTTAACCTAAGGCGGTGTGTGTTTGGGAGATGAGTGTTGTTAAGTTTTGTGTGAATTTGTGTGGGGTTGAGACACGTTATCATTTGGGAGATGAGTGTTGTTGACACATGTTATCATCGTAGCAATTGTGATTAAAAAACTATGGTTTCTAATAAAAAAATGGTTAGGCAATTGTGTGAGACAAAGCTGTGTGAGATAATGTTGTGATTAAAAAATTATTTTTTCTATTAAAAAAATGTTTACTGTAGCAACTGTGAGAGGACCACAAAATGGTTTTTAGTATATAGTAGTAATATATTAGATAAGCCATAGCGATTGAAGTTATAAATATTTTGTACTCTTAAATTTTCTTTTCGAACAATCCAATGTGCTTATTATGTTGAAAGTTTAACATGATGGGCCTGGCCCAATAACAAACATTTGATCTAACGAGAAAAAGAAATGAGTGACTTATTGCAAATTCCGTTATTATATTTTACACTTTGCTTTACTCGGATGATTTAGAATCAAAAGAGAAAAATAATAAAATTGAGAAATATGAAAAATGACAACAATTGTATATTTCAGATTTACAAACAAAAATATATTTTTTAAATTTTTTATTCTTATTTAAAATGAGTGGCTAAAAACCAGTCTTACTTTTTTTTTAGTTTTTTTCTTCATTGGATTCATTCCCTTACTTAGACACGATTTTAAACTTAATTCTGCATAACAAAGACCGTTTCATCAGCGTCAAATATGGTGCGAAAGGTGTGAATGACGATGTGGCTTGTTTTTCGTGTCTCGAAACTTGATCTTAACCGTAGGATCTTAAGATCTCTCGTTCGATCCGATCTTAAGTTTTGTAAAATATAAAAAATAAGAGGCTAATTGTATTAATCACTTCATAATTATAATTTTAAACTACACTTTCATGATATGTGATATAATATATATGTAGCTTTGCATAGTTTTACAACGCTTATTAAGACAAAGACACTATACTAGAATATTAAGATCCCGATCCGATCATACGATCACGATCTTGGAAACCATGCAATCGTGTTGATCTCTCAAATCGAAACAACCCCCACCCCTTTTATGGGTTTGTTTTTATTGTTTATTTTTCATTTCCAATATTTCATCATAATTATTTCGCTTTTTGTGAACGACCCGTACTTACCAAGTCTAACATATACACGGTCGGGTTCATTATATTGTGCGTAAGTGTTAGGTTGTGTTTGGCACAAGGCTTATACGGGCTTAAACTTATAAAATAAGCTTGCTAATAAAATAAGTTTCGTTTGTCAGACAAGCTTATGGATGTTTTTTATAAGCCATAAACTTTGATAAGCCCAAGCCATTTCAAACACGGGTTTATGGAGACTTATAGATAGTCAAACAACTTAAATGCAATTTCAAAATAATTTAATGGGTAAACACTCAATAGTTGTTAATATATCTTAATTTAATTTAACGTATTTTTATGCGATTTTACATTAATAAGTTTTGCTTCTAACTAATTCGTCAAACTGCTTCATAAAAATATAAGCTCCGGTGCTTCAGCCTTAACTTCGGCTCTACCCCATAACTTGATTGGTTGGGTGTTACTATAACTTGGTTGAGTAGCATTGTGTATAAATTATCTAGTATAAAACTAAATTTATAACTTGGTTGGGTGTTACTATAAAGACCTTCCCTGGCTCACCAAAAGTACACAAGTTTTGTACTTTATATCTTTTTTGTCTGTGTTACACAGTTTTTGTTTTATACTTTTTGTTTAGTTTAATACTTTTGACTTGTTAAACTTTATAATGTCAGCATGTTAAACAAACACAAGTCCTAGGAATACAAAACATGCTTAAGAAGAGACTTACAATTAATATGCGATCTTGAGTGCTGAAACTCTGTATGAGCCTCCTGTTGAATGATAGAAACCCCGTCAAGTATTGTGTTTATTGATCATGTATTTATAAAGTAACATACCTAGAAACCCTAATGGACCCGAATTCACAAACAGGGCCGAATAAACTAACCACTAAGACCCCTATCAAGAAATTTTATGCAATGTTGCCTGAAACAATTGCGATTCTAGTGACTTAATACTATTCCAATCTTTCCACTTAGAAATTCACTTTAGAGGACAAAGGGTGCCAAATATTCTATGAAGTGCTCAGAATTTCGGGAAACTCTATAAACTGGATGACTATTTAGCATCTTGATAGCTTTTAATGTGGTTTTTTGGTAACTATTAGTCCAAAAAAGTGAAACTAATGAAACTATAATGTTCAATATCTCTTTTTACCTACATTGTAGATGAATATACTCCACCGTTAAAATGGCGACAATTGTCATGACGAATTCACAAAACTCCTCGTAAAAGTCTTGGGACATGTTTGACATGATCACACTTCCTTGCTGCATCTGTGCAAAAATCAACCCGATTCAAATCACATCTTTTTTTCGAATGCTGTTTATTTTATGCAGTATTGGGATATGGTATTACCGATTGCTGTATGCAACATCTCTCCCCTATTCTGGAATTTAAATGGTTTAACAGAGGAATAAAGTAAGGCAAAATAAGTCGATAAAGAGTATAGTGGCCCTCGTGGTTTACCGGGTCTTTCACTTTTGTTTCATTTTTCAAAAAAGTTACGGATCCAACTCCAAAGTCGACGACCCGTAAACAAGTTTTTGGGTCCATTTTTTTGGACTGTAAGTGAAAGCTACACTTTCACTTCACTTTCACATTCACTTTCATTCTCCATTTTTTAGACTGAAAGTGTTACGGGACGTTTGGAGTGGACCGTAACTTTTTTTAAAAAGTACCAAAAGTGAAAGAGCCCGCAAACCACGAGGACCAAAATGTAAAGTTTACTCTAATAACATGTGCCAATCATTGTATCAAGCCGTATCTTGTTTTCTGATCAGGATAATGACTGTCATATCTGTTGTTCTAGGTCGAACTTTTTACTTTTGTTTGGTAAATGGAGAGCTAACCAAACTAGGATGTTAATAGTGTCCGTTTATGCTCCTCAATCGGTTTCTCTTAAACGTACACTTTGAGTCATAATTTATCTTCTACTAATAAATCGTTGGAATGGAGAGTGCATTGTCATGGGAGATTTTAATGAAAGTCCATGAGCGTAAGGAAGAACGATGGGGTCTATTTTCAATGTGTATGGAGCGAGCGATTTAATCAATTCATTACGTCGGATGGGCTTGTATTTTTTTTGAAGTTCAATTGGAATGGTAAGCTATAACTGGGCGCACCCCTCGGCATCGAAAATGAAGTAGTAACCGTATCTTAGTTCTGATGGTTTTCTTTCTTTGTTCCCTCAAAATTTCACAGTGTGCCTTTGAATAGCCATCTCTCGGATCATCGGCCGATCCTTCACCGAGAGTTTAACTATGAGATATGGGGCTACCGCCGTTTTCGTTTGTTTCACTCATGGTTTGATTTTCAAGGCTTTGATGAATTTATGATTACTCAACTTGGAATTTCTATTAATCCTCATGATAGAATTGCTATGTTCTCTTCAAAAGAAACTTCAGGCACTCAAAAAGTGATCAAGAACTTGTGGATTGTGGAATTATAAACGAATCAATGAATCGACGACAGAGATTTAACATTAAGTGAAAGATATTGACAAATTTGTAAGATCAACTTGGTCTACAATGATGATCTTCTTTCTGTTCGCTCAGAGCTCCTAAAACAATATCATGATATCCACTCCGTGGAAACGCGTGAGTCTATCCAAAAGGCGAAAATTAAATGGGCGGTAGAAGGGGATGAAAACTCTAAGTTTTTTCATGGCATGATTAACAGAAAACGCGCCAACTTAGCGGTTAAAGGTGTCATGATTGATGGCGAATGGGTTGATGATCCTAGGTAAAAGTGAAAGATTAGTTTTCGTGATTATTTGCTTCACTATTCTGTGATCCTGGAATCCGTCAATGGTGTCATCAATTTTAATTTTCCTAACCGTCTTAATATTGATCAGTCCGGGGAGTTGGAGGCTCCTATTTCTAGAGATGAAATTCGTAGTGATGTCTGGGAATGTGGTGAAAAAAAATCACCTGGGCCGAACGTTTTTACCTTTGAATTCTTTTGCAAATTCTGGAATACGTTGGTCCTGACTTTTTGCTTAGCGTGGAGTGGTTTCTATCATCACGCCTCTTTTCCTGTTAGGATGTAATTCTCTGTATATGCCTCATCCGCGAAAACATTGAATCCGAAATCAGTTGGTGAGTACAGGCCTATTAAGATCTGGATGGGAGTAATCTATAAAATTGTTAACAAGATTCTTGCCAATCGTCTTTCTACGGTCATCGCCCGATATTATTTTTGAACCTTCAAACAAACATTTCTCCTAACCGTCAAATTTTGGATGGCCCTTTTATCATTAACGAGCTCCTTGCTCGATGCCATCATAAAAAACATTATTGCTATGGTTTTTTAAGATCAGACTTTGCTAAAGCGTATGATCTATCCGGTGGGATTATTGGTGATGGTTTCTTAAATCGTTTGGTTCGGTGTTAAGTGGTGTTTCTAGATTCGAGGTATCTTAATCTAGTATGGCTTCATTCTTGTAATGGAGTCCTAACTAAAGAGTTTAAGTTTCTAGGGGCTTGAACCAAGGGGATCCGTTGTCTCCTTATTTTATTTATAGTAGCATGGAGTCTTTACCACTTATCTTTCTCTCGTGTTATCGAAGCAGGCATTTCTACATTTATAAGATTGACTCTCATGACTCTTTCCCATTTGTTTTATGCGGATATGCAGTTTTTATCGGAGAATGGTCTCGTGGTAAATTTGACTGGTATCATGCACACTCTTCGTTTGTTTCTCTTATTATCGGACCCTCCATTAATCTGAAGAATAGCCAACTCCTTGGTGTTGGTATACAGAACTCAGGTTTTAGAGGCTGCTACATTGATTGGTTGTTCGGTTCTTCATACGCCGTTTAAATACTTGGGTATCATGGTAGGCGAAAACATGTCTTCGATTAGGGCATGGGACGAAACCGTTAATAAGCTCAAGATGAGTCTATCTTCTTGGAAGCTCAAAACTCTTTCTATTGGAGGTCGTCTTAACTCTTCTCAAGTCGGTTCTCGATCTCCCTCACTTAGTTAAAATATGTCCGTCTCTTTAAGGTCCCCTAATGCGGTTCTCAAATCCATGAATCTATTCGGCGAATTTTTTTCAATGGTATTCGTGATTGAGAGAAAAAGAATTGCTTGTTAGCTGGTCTAAGTTCTTGCGTCCAAAGTAATGGAGTCTTGAGTCTCCAGTTTTTATAGCTCTAAATAGAGGCCTTCTTTTTTTAGTGGATTTGGTGCTTTCTGTCTCGCGATCAATCGTTGTGGTCGCCTGGTCTATTACATGCTTTACACGGCTCCAACACAAGGTAACTCTTTCTGCCTCCAATTCTTCGCTGTGAGTTCTATTATTAACTAGAAGGGGGGGTAACGCCCTAAATCTCAGGTTGGACCTAATCCTCTCATTGTAAAATTAAGAGTTGGTAACGGTATGTCTCACAAGTTTCGTGGCATGATTCAATGGTTTAGGTATTCTTGTCTTCGGTTAAGCTATCCTCGTCTATTTGCTCTCGAAAATAATAAGGTTTGTTCGGTGGCCGCTAAGATGAGCGCTCCTTTTGTTTTGTCTCTCCGTCGTGACGTAAGAGGTGGGGAAGAATCTGCACAGCTTTCTCGGATTTCTGATCTTCTCGATACAGTGGTGTTTCTAACATGGGGATCGTCGGTTCTTGGACCTTAAACGGTGACTGGTGTTTCATGAAAAAGATGTTTCGTATTTTTGCTAGACTATATGCTCCTTGCCAAATCTGATGTTCCGTCAAGATGGGTCAAGCAGATCCCCATCAAGGTTAATGTTTTGGCCTGGAAATATCTCTATGGTCGTCTTCCTACTCGGTTAATTTTCATCCTTGGAGTTCAGGTTTACCATAGTTTCTTGTCGCTATTTGTTTAGATCCCTCGATAATCTCGATCAATGCGTTTTTTTGGGACTATGGCAAGATATTGCTCGGTCTATTTGTAATTGGTGTGGCTTTGGTTTGGAACCCTGTTGATTCGTATCGATCTTGGTTATCTTGGTTTTAATTTGGGTTCAGCATCAATCAAGTTCAAAACAAGTGCTGAAGGAGTGTTTTACACTTCTGGTGAGTATCTGGTCCATATAGAAACCATCTCTCTCTCTGATTCAAATCTTCGAAAAGAGTATTCTTAGAAGACTATAGTTTGGCGTTCTTTTCTTGTGTATATTGCTAGGGGTAGAAAAACATCTATTAGTTGGGATAGTGGATACAACACCATTTTTTAATTCTCCTTTGTAAATTCTAGCCTCCTTGCTAGTTTCTTTTAATAAAGTTGCGTTCAAAAAAATTCAGGTCCACGCTCGTGGATCCCTTTTTTTTACTCATATATTTTGGTATATGGGTTTTTGCACCCAAGAGTCATTCTACTTTCCCTAAATGTTCAATTGGGTCATTGTACTGTTTTTTTGTTTATTCAAGTCGTTGTACTATTATTTATGTTCAAAATACTAATTACACTTATGAAACTTACACAACTGAGTCATCTATACTCCTCATTTACTCCACTTCAACCTCCATGGGTCACAAATAATTCACGTCATTTTTCTTTGGCAATCTATATTTACTTATCTTTATAAAAATAACTATATATGTTACATTTAATTTGTATTTTTTGCATATTCTAACCAAACATTTAAACAAGCTTAAATTGGTTAATCTAATGCGATGTTTACATATGTTCGTGGAGGAGTAAAACCAAAAGTACTAATCTCAATATTGTCTTCATCAAGTCATACTATAAATTCAGGTGTACAATTGTATCACGATACTCGTATCTGGTGTTGTGCACAAATATTGGTATTAACTATTAAAAATTAAAAAATATTTAAGTTATGATTGTTAAAACTTGTAAACAAGGTTGGTTGATTGTAACTGAAGTATGAAAAAATATAAATTAGATGTAAATAATGTAAGTAAGTTTTTATAAAAATAGTAAATAGAAGTAACAAATTTGCAAAAAGAAAAATTTAATATGAAAAATTGTGGCTGGAATTAATGATGTGGTGTCATACTTAATGAGGTGCACCTTTTTGATGACATGGTGGTTGAGGTGGAGTTGACATGGAGTATGAGTGACTCTTTTGTATGGGTTCTAAAAGTTTAGTTATTATATTAAATTTAAATGATAGTACAATGACTTGAATATACAAAAAAATAGTACAATGACCTAATTGAACGTTTTTAGTAAGTACAATGACCCGAGAGTGCAAAACAGTAATTAAGAACTTACTAACCCCAAAAGTAAATAATATCATTCAAAGATCAAACCCTAACAATCTTGACAACCCTCCATTCAAATAATGAAACCAATAGCACGAAACATAGATGGGTGATAACCAAACTCTTCATTCAAACAACCTGTTGTGATCCAACCTGATCTCAATAAGTGAAATAGAGGAGGATCTTACTAGTAATCAGAAAACTCAAGAAACAAGAAAAGAGCTTTAGTGATTAAAAGTGATTTGTTATTGAATCATGAATTGAAAGGAAGTTTGTTACAAGAGAGTTGTATTGGATCGCATGAAATGAAATGGTTACAAGTAATTGGTATTTATAAGACTAAAATGAAAGTAAATGATCATAACAGTCTTTCCCGCCCAAATGAGAGCTAATTGAAATTTGACTTTGTTTGACTTTCTTCTTTGACCCGGTTCATATCATTCTACTCTCCTTGAAATCATTCTTGTCCACAAGAATCAGCATTGAATTCCGGGTACTTAGCTTGTAATTCTGTAGCAACCTCCCATGTAGCATCATCAGCATTACCATTTGACCATTGGACAAGCCAATAAACCACTGCTGCATTTCTGACTTTAGCAATTTTTCTATCTAATACAGCAACTGGAAGTGAATCCTTCTTTGTTACAATGTGGCAATGGAATTGAAGTAGTTGGCAGACCTTTGAAAGGTTTCAATTGTGATACATGAAAGACATTATGTACAGTAGCAGCATTATCAGGGAGCAATAGCTTGTATGCCACTTGACCACACTTAGATACCACTTGAAAACTTGTGTTGCTTGTGCATCCTGAGAGTTACTTGTCTGTGTGGTTGGAGCTTCAGTAACACCCAATCACCCACCTTAAAACTTCTGTCACTTCTCTTTCTATCTGCAAATACTTTCTTCCTTTGTTGAGCTCTGTCTAAATGAAACTGGAGTGCATCAATAACAGCTTCTCTTGCCACCAAGGTCCTATCCACAGCCTTCACATGTGAGTCCCCAGCCATATAAGAAACATGAGTAGGAGGGGTCTGACCATATACTACTTCAAAATGGGTAGTGTTAATGGCTGTGTGATAGTTAGTGTTGTACCAAAATTCTGCTAATGACAACCAATTTACCCATTCGCTAGGTTGTTCACTAGTTATACATCTCAAATAACATTCTAGGCATCTGTTAACCACCTCAGTTTGGCCATCTGTTTGTGGGTGGTAAGCAGAGCTATAAACTAATGCCTAACTTCTTAAACAATTCCTTCCAAAAAGTATTGATAAAGATCTTGTCCCTGTCACTAGTGATGGTCTTGGGTAAACCATGTAGTTTATAGACAGTATCAAGGAAAACTTGAGCAATTTGAACAGCTTTAAAAGGATGAGATAGAGGGATAAAATGACCATACTTGCTAAGCCTGTCTATAATGACCAATATCACAGTCTTTCCATGTGAGGAAGGCAACCCCTCAATAAAATCCATGGAAATGTTAGTCCAAATCTTAGTAGGAATGGGTAGAGGTTGTAACAATCCAGGATAAGGGGCTAGATCAGGTTTGTAACATTGTCAAATAGTACAAACCCTTACATGTTCTCTGACAGATTTCTTCATCCCCTTCCAATAGAACACAGCTTTCAATCTCTTATAAGAAGCTTCTACCCTAGTGTGTCTACCCATAGGCTCATCATGGTAAAATTTGAGCAATTCCTGCCTCAAGTCATCATTTGCCCTAATCACCAACTTCCCATTCCTCCTTAATTGATCACTTTGCCAAGTAAATTTGGAACCTGCAACTGGCCCATCCTTTATCTGGTTTATGATCTGTTGTATACTAGGATCACCTTCCCAACTGGCTTGAATTCTCTGCAACAAATCATTAGAAATATCTGTGATGACCATAGTTTGCAAAGAAGGAAAAGAAGTCCTGGATAAGGCATCTGCAACCAAATTCTCACTTCCTTTCTTATATATGATTTCATAGTCATAACCCAACAATTTAGGCAACTACTTGATTTGGAAAGGTGTGGTTAATCTTTGTTCCATTAAGTATTTCAGGCTGAAATGATCAGTTTTGATTTGAAAGTGTCTATCTAATAGATAACCTCTCCACTTCTCTAATGCATACACCACAACCCACAATTCCTTTTCACAAGTAGAAAGCCCTTTATGTTTTGGAGCCAATGACCTACTCAGGAAAGCAATAGAATGACCTTGTTGTTGTAAGACAGCTCCAATACCTTCATCAGAAGCATCTGTTTCTACTGTAAATTCTTCTTGGAAGTTTGGAAGAGCCAAAACTAGGGCATTTATCATTGCAGATTTTAAACTTTCAAAAGCTGCTTGAGCATCACTAGACCATTCAAAGGAATTCTTTTTTAAAAGAGCTGTCAAAGGCCTACTAATTGCTGCATAGTCTTTAATAAACCTTCTATAATAGCCTGTCAGACCTAGAAATCCCCTTAATTTCTTGATGTTCATAGGCACAGGCCATTCTTGCATAGCTTTGACTTTGGAAGGATCAGTAGACACCCCTATTCTTGAAATCACATGACCAAGATATTCCACTTGTGTTGCCCCAAACACACATTTACTCATCTTTGCATAAAGCTGTTAGGACTGCATAGTCTTCAGCACCAATTCTAAGTGCTTAGCATGTTCTGTCATATCTCTACTATACACCAATATATCATCAAAGAAAACCAGGACAAATTTTCTTAGGAAGGGAGCAAAAACCTCATTCATTAAAGCTTGAAAGGTGGATGGTGCATTTGTTAACCCAAAAGGCATCACCAAAAACTCATAGTGACCCTGGTGAGTTCTAAAAGCAGTTTTAGGTATATCATCCTTACTCATCCTTACTTGATGGTATCCTGATCTTAAATCTAGTTTAGTGAACACTTGTGCCCCAAACAACTCATCAATCAGCTCCTCTATAATGGGAATGGGAAATTTGTCCTTCATAGTCTTCTTGTTTAAAGCTCTATAATCCACACACATTCTCCAAGTTCCATCCTTCTTCTTAACCATAACAAATGGTGAAGAAAAAGGACTATGACTTTCCCTTATAACCCCACTTTCAAGCAACTCAGTGACCATGGCCTTAGTAGCATCTTTTTAGGTAGGAGGATGTCTATAAGGTCTGATGTTAATAGGGGTCGTGTCTTGCAATGGAATTCTATGATCATGTCGTCACCTAGAAATCCCCTTAATTTCTTGATGTTCATAGGCACATGCCATTCTTGCATAGCTTTGACTTTGGAAGGATCAGTAGACACCCCTATTCCTGAAATCACATGACCAAGATATTCCACTTGTGTTGCCCCAAACACACATTAAGCAATGCCATGGAAAACAATTTTGCACCCAATTGCTTGCCCAACATCTATTGTAGTGCAGCTTGTGGGACTCCCCTGAGGATTACCTTCGTACCATGATACATAAACTCCATTCTTAGTTTTAAGAAATTACAAACAATGTCACCCAAAGTGGCTAACCATTGTACTCCTAACACCATTTCACAACCACCCAAAGGAACTAGCATCATGTCAGCTTGGAATGTTTCTCCCTGCAACTTCCAAGTTAATCCTTTGCACACATGGTTACTTGTGAGAAAATTCCCACCAGGAACTGTTACTTGTAGTGGATAACTCTCTTTAATTGAGCAACCCATCTATTTTGCTGTTGACACATCTAGAAAGTTATGAACAGTCAATCAAAATATTAACAGGCTTATTGTTAATCTGTCCTTTAACCCTCGTTGTCTGAAAAGTATTTACCCCTGAAATGGCATTAAGAGATATTTGTGGGTGTGCAGCTACATTTGACTCAATATGACAATCATTATGGTCATCAATGACATTTTCCCCTGCATTATCCTCATAGCCAAACACTCCACATGGAATAGTATCGGAACTCACCTAGACTACCATTCTGATTTCTTGAAATTTCGTTTAAACTTAATACTTCACTTAGATATGACAACTAATAACGGTTGGTTTTTTTGTCTTAGTTTAATTGTTTTCAGTTCATGATGCATATGGCTGATAACTAATTTTATTCCTCGTGTTTATCACTGGCGAGGATTGCTAGTATCAAAAAGACATATTTAAATTTCACAATATAAAACAAGAGATTTTTGTCGTAATTCTATATTCACAGAATGATAACGGTTTTTTTTTTTACTTTTATGACCTTTTTTTCAATTGTAACGCTTTTTTTTTCATTTATTGTGCATCATTTACTCATTTTTTTTTTTATTATTCATCATTTACTCATTTTTTTTAAAATGATTATTTTTCACTTTTACACTTATTATACTCATACTTTAACGCGACGATAAGAAAAAAATTCTTTTTAGGAAATTTAAGTATAAATCTGAACTAGGACTCTACTTATTAACATAATCGACTCACATCAATAAACATTATTTTGTCATAAAATGTGGATTTTTAACGGACTTTTAAGGGTTGTTAAGCCACTAACTTGTCTAATCTCGAAAAAAGCACTTATTAGTCAAGTTAGAAGCTTATGGGAGAAAAAGTCAAAAATTACACTTATATGCTCTTAAGATATCCAACTAATCATTGTTTAGCATTTATCTTTTGCACAACTTGTAGAAGATTAGCCTAAAAAGTTAAGGGAACAGCTAGATCAACACTTCGGTCGAGTTAGGATCTCCTTTGTTCTAGCTTAAGGGACTAGACAATCATGCATGATCAAAATGTTTTTTTAGCAAAAAAAAACATAGTTTTGGTCAAAATGGGGTTTCATGAGGCAAACAAATAGGCATAAGTGTGATCATTTTGATATAGACCCCCTACACATAGAACTGGACATTGGCCTCAATGTTCAAAAGTTTTTTTAAGATTTTTTTTATAAAAGATAAGTAAAAGACCCCCTACACTTAGACTCGAACTCTACGTTGAAAACTCACATGAACAAAAGTTGTGCCATTTTGTAAGCGGCGGAGGGTTCTAGTCAAACAACCATGGGAAATGATAGATTGTTGTGGCAATACGAAGCGGATCAGGTTTGGGATAGGATGCCGAAATTTGTGATTAAATAATCCTTTCCGTTTGATCATTTCGAAAATCACCGAATGACCTCGCTTATCAAATAAATGCTTCAACCTCGATATTGCCACATAAGTCGAGCTACCCTTACACGTGATGGTATAAAATTATGGGCACAAGCCAAAAACAAATTGATTTTAGGATTTCAAAACTTAGAAACCGGTGTAAATTTAACGTGTGATGTTTGGACGTCTCCACATGGTTCACCGGATTTGTATCTTTATGTTACCATGCATTAGATAAATCCTAAAATGTGGGAAATGATGAAGCGTACGATTGTCTTTGAATTGTTTAGATACCCCCATACCGGTGAAAATCTTTATGCTATTTTAGCTTATGTCATCCGAACGTTTAATTTAGAAGAAAAGGTTTATTCTATATCTTTCGATAATGCGTCAAACAACACCAATGCGGTTGAAAAATTAATCCTAAAATACAAACCGATTTGCAACGGTGTCTTTTTTCATAGTCGATGTATAGCACATATCATTAATTTGGTTGTGGAAGACGGGTTAAGTGTTATTGAGCCAATTAAAAATGAGTTTAAAAATATGTTAAGAGATATTTTTAGTGCTAGTAATAGACGATATAAATCATATATCACGTTATGTCAAAAGGCGGAAGCCATTTGCTTAGGTCTGAATTGAGACGTAACTACTCGATGAAATTCCATTTGCAACATGTTTAAATGTGTGTTGTGTCAAAGAATTACTTTACAACTGTTTCATGACCAACTTGCACGTGAAAATGATAATATTGTGCCTTATCTCGACTCTCATTGGGAAACTATAGAACTTGTTTTGGAATTGCTTTGCGTTTTTTAAAATGCCACTACTTTCTTCTTGGGAGTTTACTACCCTACAAATTGCTTAGTTTGAGTCAACTTTATTTAATGACGGGAAAATTAAACGAGTTTGTAATGTGATTTTCAAATATGATGGGGCCAATGAAAGAAAAGTTTATCAAATATTTCAAAAAAATGCCTCGCATGATAACTTGTGTTGCCGCTTTGAACCTGATACTAAACCGATGCGGGGTTGAAACTTTAATCAATAACATTGCTTATGATTTGGGTTTGATCGATGAGGACGATACATATGTTTCTCGTCAAATTACTTGCTTTAACGCGACTTTTGACAATCTGTTTCAAGTGAATTTAAATAAATATGGCTCAAGTGCTTCAAATATTCATTATATGCATCAAGAGTCGGGTTTGAGTTCTCGTGGTTCTAATGCGTCAATGCAAATTTATAATCTTTTAGTAAATGAGGATAGAAAACGAGCTCGAGGTAATACGCGTAGTACTGAGCTCGGAAGGTATGGGGCATCCGAATTTTTGGGTCAAATGAGCATTAAAGAGTTTAATAATTTAGATATCTTGGGTTGGTGAAAAGCACGGGAGACCCAATTTCTGATTCTAGCCGCCATGGCCCGTGATCTACTCTCGGTTCAAGCAAGTACGGTAGCTTCTGAATCCGCCTTCTCGGCAAGTGGGAGGGTTACATCACCTCAAAGAACAAAACCCACTCCGACTTCGGTCAAAGTTTGAATTTTTCTCAAAGACCACCTCGATAGCGTGGAGCGGATTTAACACATATCACCACTTGAAGACGAATTGGAACGGGTTGAAGAACAAACACACGCGGAAAAAATAGCGTCGGGTATGGCCGATCTTATTGCCGAGGAGGAATAATTCAAGAAGACATTATTTATGTTATGTATTTCGTATTTTTGTTTACGTATTCTGTATTTCTGTTTATTTAATCAAGAAGACATTATTGATGTTTAATCTTTAAAATATGTTTGGTGTTTGTGTTTTATTATAATATTTGTATAGTTCTATACTTATATATAATTCAAAAAGTAAAATGTATTAAAAAAGCTACTTCACATATTCATGTATTTATTCCAATGTCAAAAAAACATTTTCTAGACACGATAATATCTCACTATCTCTTGATTACAGTTTTACTTAATACTTTTCATGCCAGCTTGATTGTATCGTTCAATGCTTAATCCTGCTTGATATTATGATTTCTACCATCAGTCTTATTTAAATCCTACTTGATATTATGATTTCTACCATCAGTCTTATTTCTTAAATAGGGAATTATGATCGCTATACTTTACATTTATTAATTTAAGCCTTGACATTGATAGTAGCATCATTAACATCAACATTGATAGTCCACATATTATGCTGACTTGAGTTATGCGTATAAAAATATATATATATATCAAACCAGTTTACTGAACCGGTTTAAGAAAAACCGGTTCTTAACCGGTTAACCATTTTCGACCGAAAAATCAGTTTTTAATCGAATCGGTTTTAGTCAAAACCGGTTCGTAGACCGGTTGACAAAAACCGGTTCGGTTAAATAACCGGTTTAGTTTTTTTAAAACTCAAAATGTTCA